>CAUYRH010060454.1:0-12025 GCA_963574655.1 Perodicticus potto
CTGGGTGTGGTGGCTCATGCCTATAATCCTATCACTCTGGGAGCTGAGGCAGGAGGATTGCTTGAGCTTAGGAATTTCAGACCTGCCAGAAAAGTTCAAGACCAGCATCAGCAAGAGTGAGACCTGGTGTCTACTAAAAAAATAGAAAAATTACAGGCGGGTACCTGTAGTTCTAGCTACTCAGAAAGTTGAGGCATGAGAATTGCTTGAGCCCAGGAGTTTGAGGTTGCTGTGAGCTATGATGACACCATGGCACTCAACCCCAAGGCAACAGAGTGACACTCTGACTCAAAACAAAGAAACAAAAAATATTCTAAAGCCAAAACAACTTCATAGTATAACCACCTTCTTATTCTTGCCCTTCCTTCCCCCAAACTTTCTTTCCATCGGCTTTTAAAATTTTCTTCAGCTGGGAAGCACCTGTGGCTCAATGAGTAGGGCGCCGGCCCCATATGCTGGAGGTGGCAGGTTCAAACCTAGCCCTGGCCCAAAACTGCAACAACAAAAAAAATTTCTTCAGCATTGAGTTGGTATTTGGTGACTAACTATTAGCATGTTAATAATAGTCATCTAGATATTTCTATTTCTATGAATGCAGCCTAAGATTGCATTGGATTGTTAGAGTTAATCACAGTGTAACCCATATCATGATTGCAATTGTAATATTTAATGGTAACATTGTTTTCTTACGAAAATAACAGAAACCCAATGCCAAGGCCTAAGTAAATAGGAAAATAGGTGTCAATAACATAAGATTTGGAAGTAGGCATTTTCTGGCTATTGTTTCACTGGGTTGGCAATCTTTTAGCAAACACGTCTGTGATAACCTTGGCTATTTGCGCCACAGACACATTTGTGATAGCCTTAGGATACCAAGAGAGCTACTCTAACTGCCATGCAAAAAGTTGGAAGACAAAAGAAGAGGAAGAACTTTGCCAACTAAATCTTATTCTTTTTTTTTTAACAACAACAACAAAAAAAAAATAGCAAATCTTCAGATTTCTATTCTTGTCTCATGGGCCAGATCTGACATACGTATCTACCCATACTGAAAGAGAGCCAATAAAAGAGAAAAGCTTCTACATGATTTTTAGTAGCCAATAAATAGTAAATGATACATAATCCTGAGGTGGGGAGTTGCCTGGCAGAGATGTTGAGATGCTTCATCTCTCATATCAATTTCACTTCCTCAGATGTTCCCTTGACCTCTCAGATCTCCCAACCATCTCCCTTTCAGCATTCCAGATCACTTTCCATGGCTCTCATCATTGTTTATAATTCATGCTTATTTAGGAAGAGCATCTTAAACCTTCAGGATATTTCTCAGATAGTTCAGATAGGGCTTTGCGGAAAAACCTAAGAATTGGTCATGATTTAAGGATCTGGGCTTCTTACAGTTCTTTATGTGTGTTCAATATGCCTTAAAATATCATTTATTCTATGGAACTTAGATGCTACACTTAGAAGATGTTTCATCTGAAAGTGGAACATTCCAATAAGATGCTAATTTTTGCAGAAAATAAATTATTTTTTCCTTTTAGAATTATTTCTAAAAGCAAATTACAATTTCCTTCTTATTAGCCAATATCCCTGTAAAGAATGAACTATATTCCCAAATGCAATTGCAAATTCGGGTAAGTGTGACCTCTGCTAACATATTAATTTAGGACAGGTTCCCCTTAAATTGTTTTCCCGTGGCATCAGGTGAATTGATCACAAGAGACTTAATAACTTTGGTTTAACTCTACATCCTTTATAAATCTGTAATCACTTTGCATCAAGACATTCCATTAAAGAGCTGATATTTGTAAAGCAAATCATTGAATTCTTCCAATGCAGTTTGCTGAATGGTCACACGAACTAATTAGTGTTTATTACAGCCTACATATTGTCCCCAGAAAGCTTTAAGCAGGGGAGATAGCATATTTTAACTAGTAGCAATATGTAACTACTTAGGAGACAGAAAATAAATTTAAAAGCCTACATATTCTTTTAAAGCTTCCTATTAATTTCTCAAACCAATAAACAATAGTTCCTCAAAAAACCATGCATGGACATTCTGATAATGATGAATGTGCCATTATTGACATATTGAATTAAATAGAAAGAATTCACCAATGTGGAGATGTGCACTTACGAAATTGGGCTGATTCCATCAGTTCATATGTTATAATTGTTTTAGGTTGGTTCTTCTCAAGATGCATGAACATATTAGTCTTATTAAGGAATAACTTTCTATTTTCAAACTGCAAGGGGAAAAACAAAATCTGTGTAGGCAAAGAGGAAAGAAAGCCACGTAGCAAGTGTTACATGTAGAAAGTCTGCAGCGAGACTCCTTTGCTTAGAGGTCCAATTTTAAATTCACAGCCTATGCATGAAACAAGACCAAGATTTAATGCCACTTCTCATATGCCTAAGACCTATTGAAGAAAGAAAGGGATAAAATATGGGATAAAAAGATACCATTTTCACCATTTGTAGAATATATGAATGCCAGATAATCTTTTGTTCAACAGCCAATCAGGCCTTAGAGATCCTTTTTGTGGTTGAGGAAGGGTTAGGATTTATCAGGTCAAACCATCCTGCACTAATAGCCTGGCCTATTTCTTCAGCCTTTCCCAAACAACCTCAAGTTTCTTCTTTTAAGATACCTACTATACTACTGTCTTAGGCACAAATAATCTGATAACTTGTTTAGTTTTGCAAAACAAACTATTTATTTTCCTCTCTCTTAATTATTTTATCATTTATTTTCCTTTTATTACTGCTAGAAAGTAATTTCTATACGAGCAAGGCTTATCTCTCTATAGAATGCCATGGTAACCCCAGAAGCAAAAACAAGGTTTGGTATGCAACAGGCTCTCAATCATCCTTTGTGAAAGGAATGAAAGGGAAACCCTTAAAAAGGAAAAAAAAATTAACCAGTTCTTTCCATAAAGTTAGTACTTTTCCCCATTAAAAAAAACTAAAATTACCAGGAGCAAAAATACAAAGAAATATTTTTTCTTAGCATGTTAGAGACTGCTTGGAAAATGCTATTGTGGGCTTAATTCTCTCTTCTCTCCTAAATATTTTTAACGAAGGAGCTTCCATCTGCACTGCCTGATGGAATGTGCAATTGAGCCAAAGCACATCAAAAAAACCAAAATCAGGCCGCTGAAGATCAAGAGATGCTAGCCTGGCAGACTTTGAAACATAATATAAAGGATATGAAGTCCTCAGAGTGTAATCCAAGCTATTTGACAGCTCCTTGGGGGTAAACAAACATATTTGTTTTTACCCAAATTAGTAGACCATGATCCAGAAAGTTGATTCAAACATTTTGTGATAGACAGGCCACAAGTGACACTGCTGAGATCCAAACTAAAAAGAGACTGATAAGAATTTCCCGCCCTCCCCTCACCTCCCTAGTTCAGAGACATTGCACCAGATGTGGAAACAATTCTTCATACCTGAGCCAACTTGACAGTAAAAACTGCTATTTTGTCTGATTTTTGAGTTTTGGAAATCCCATTGGAAATAGCAAACACCATATGTTAAGAATCACTCTGTTAAACAACTAGGGGGTATTCCTTTTGTGTAACTTTAGGAGCCCTTACGTCTGTTGCCAAAACAAATTTAGAAGTTGCTTTGACATTCTTTGCTTCAATTTCCCTTAATTCACAGAACTAAGAGGGGAAAGTAATGTGTTGAACAGTCTTAACTTGACAATAATTCAGTTCAAAAACATCTTTCCTAGTTCTTCACTTTAGGCATGACTTTAAAAAATCATGCAATTAGAAGGAGTTAATTATAGTATTTTAGTCTGCTAAATGGCAAACACGTGGAAGGAAGACTTCACCTTGCCATGAGTGCCTGTCTTCCTGGCATAGTCAATGATATGGACCATATGATTGGTTTCCCAGGTAACTATTTCCAGGAGTGAAATGGTCATATGGGGCAAGCTCTATCTAGAAGCCCCAGAAAACTAGGTTTGTTTACCTAGTTATGTAGTATCTAGGTAAATAACTTCTGATCTCTGGGCTTGTATTTTCTCATACATAACATAAGTGAGGGGAAGCCCAGCTGGTGAGTACTAAGACCCCTCCCTCCTTAACAAAGCAGGTTGCATCATCTGTTTTCCGTATTAAAAGCTTTATATTTTACATTGCAATTGGTTTTTATTTTGTTTACCAAAGAAGATTCCTTTATGTCTCAAAAAATGTAAATGTGACCTTATTTGGAGGAAAAGAAAAAAACATAAGTTAAGCATCTTGAGGGGAGATGATCCTGGATTACTCAAGTGAACCCCAAATCCAAGAAGTGTCTTTATAGGAGACAGAAAAGAGGAAAATCCAGGGAAGAACAGCAGGTGAGGATGGAGGCCAAGACCAGAGTCATGTGGCCACAAACCCAGGAACACCTAGAGGCACTGGGACAGGTCAGAGGATAGAAAGGACTCTTCTCTGGGGCCTTTGAAGAGAGCACAGCCCTGACAGCACCTTGGCATCAGATGCGTAAGAGAGTGAATTCCTGTGGTTTTAACCACCAAGTCCATGGCTGTGTGTTGCTGTGACCTCAGGAAAAGAATACAGTCAGATTCCCACATGTATCAAAAGAGACTTCCTTTTTTTTGAAATAGAGCCTTAATCTGTCACCCTAGGTAAAGTGCCATGATGTCATCACAGCTCCCAAGAGCAAACTCTTGGGCTCAAGCGATTCTCTTGCCTCAGCCTCCCAAGTAGCTGGGACTACAGACACCTGCCACAACACCTGGCTATCTTTAGAGATTAAGTCTTGCTCTTGCTCAGGCTGGTCTCAAACCCATGAGCTCAAGCAATCCACCCACCTTGGCTTCCCAGTGTGCTGGGATTACAAGCGTTAGCCACCACGCCCAGCCTAGAGACTTTCATAAGGAGAGATATATATATACATGTGTATATATACATATTTTTTTTTTTAGAGAGAGAGACAGAGTCTCACTTTATCACCCTCGGTAGAGTGTTGTGGCATCACACTGCTCACAGCAACCTCCAGCTCTTGGGGTTAGGTGATTCCCTTGCCTCAGCCTCCCAAGTAGCTAAGACTACAGGCACCCACCACAATGCCCAGCTATTTTTTTGTTTTGCAGTTCGGCCAAGGCCAGGTTTGAACCTGCCACCTTCGGTGTATGGGGCTGGCACCCTACTCACTGAGCCGCAGGTGCAGCCCTCATGAGGACATTTTTGAAGGACATATGGGCAAGCTCAAAGGATCCAAATAGACAAGCTAAGAGGAACAACATCAGGGAGGAAGTTTGGCCACCTCTAGGCCCAATGACAGGGAGAAGGAGCCTTCCTGTCCTTCTGGGAGTTGAAGGGGAGCTGAGCCATGGACAGGGAACAGCGCAGAAGAGGCAGTCGAGGTCCAGCAGCCCTGTAGAAAGGCAGCACTGAGGCAATATCAAAGTTAGAACAGAGATGTAGAAAGTGCACTGAGCACATCCTTCTCGTACTCCAGTCTCTTGGTGATTTCTCTCATTGTCCAAATCCAACCAGAAGCAGAAAGCAGGGAGCAGGTGGTTATATCTCCTAGGACTCAGCCCCCGAGGACAGAGCAGATCAGAGAAGCCTAGAGAACGGGCAGGAGAGGTTAAATGATAAAAGCAGAGGGGCCAAATAAAGATGTAGTTTATAAAAGGACCCCATTGTGGGGAGGAGTGTAAAATCTCTAGAGATCCATTTCCAGGACTTAACTAGTGGTCTGTGATTCTTTGAAATACTGTATGAAAACCTATTCCTCTTTCCTAAATTTCAGTTTTCTCAGGGCCGGGCATGTTGACTCATGCCTGTAATCCTAACACTCTGGGAGGCCGAGACAGGTGGATTGCCTGAGCTCAGGAATTCGAAACCAGCCTGAGCAAGAGCATGACCCTGTCTCTAAAAATAGCTGGGTGTTGCTGTGGGCACCTGTAGTCCCAGCTACAAGGGAGGCTGAGTCAAGAGGATCACTGTGCCCAAGAGTTTGAGGTTGCTGTGAGCTATGAAGCCATGGCACTCTACCAAGGGCAACAAAGTGAGACTCTGTCTCAAAAAAAAGAAAAAAGTTCAGTTTTCTCTATCTTGGAAAAAACCACCTCTACAAAGTTTTATAAATCCTCAATAAATTTCAATAAATCTGTTCAGTCTGCTTAGTGGAAACTAGCCTTTACATAGCACTTCCAAGAACTCTAATTTGTAGAACTTCTCAAGTAAACCATATAAACTATATAATGCAAGTTTATTGTATCCCTATTATACAGAATTAAACTGAGTCTTAGAGAAATTCAGTGCAATTTCATAGCTAATAAAAATTAAGATTAGGTCTAAAATATTTCTATCTACTATCAAAGCTCTTTTTCCATACTGCCTTGCCCTTATGCGTTAATTATACCTTATATTCAAGAATTAGAGTATTGCTGTCCCATCTCCACCACTAACTCTACCCCAAACTACAAAGCATGTATTAAAATTCTGCTGGAAAAGGGCCAGGTGCAGTGGCTCATGCCTGTAATCCTAACACTCAGGGAAGCCAAGGTGGGTGGATTGCTTGAGGTCATGAGTTCAAGACCAGCCTGAGCTAGAGCGAGACCCCCCATCTCTAAAAAATAGCCAGGGGTTGTGGTGGGGGCCTGTAGTTCCAGCTACTCGGGAGGCTGAAGCAAGAGAATCACTTGAGCCCAGGAATTTGAGTTTGCTGTGAGCTAAGATGGCATGGCACTCTATCCAGGGTGACAAAATGAGACTCTGTCTCCAAAATAAAATAAAATAAAATTCTGCTGGAAAAAATAGAGAAATATGCTGCTGGTTGCCATAGGAGTTCTGTTACTATCAATTTACTACTTTAAGACCATTCCCAGTCATGCCCAGAATAGAAAAATTTAAATATTAATGAATGCTGTCTAATAATAGTCTCAATTAATATACTCAAATAATTATCATACTTTATTGTTATGAGTAACAAAATGTGTCTATCCATGATGAAATAATAAGAAATGAACTTATCCCACTTTAAGCAATTAGAAAGCTAGAAAAAAAATGTGTAAATCAAATGCTTTCAGAGACTGGACAGCAGGTAGTTTGTAACTAAAATCCTTGGAAAAAGAGAAACAAGGAATATTTGACACGTGATACAAGGAAGTTTGTTCAAATCTTTTACTTAGAATAAATGCAACATTATTGAAAAGTATAGGAAATGAAGTAACTTCAAGGAAAGCACATAAATGCTGGAAATTTCCAGGCACCATGTTCCAGACTTTTGAATTTCCTTCACCTTGCTTATATAACTGAAAAGTCAGAATATCTTTCAAATTCTGCTTTTTGAGAGCTCGGTGAAACACTTCATTTGTAAAACTTTTTAGCACTCAACATTGAACTATGTCACTCAGGCATATTTTCAGTTCTGTCCTTTATTTTCCCAGATTACTAGGAAACCGGCTCCTGGTCACAGCATCTTAGAGGTAGAGAATTAAAGAAATTTAACTAACTTTCACTTTATCTGCATCTTTCTACCTCACAACAATATTTTTATCAATATTTCACAGTAACATTTCATCTCCTATGTGGTAACACTATCATTACTAGCCAGGAACCTCACCATGGGTAATTTATCTGTTCTCTGCCTTCACTGCTAATGAATATTGCAAAGAAAAAAATGATGTTCTGTTCCATGTGGGAGAAAATTTATTTCTTAAAATTTTCTTTCTTTTTAAAATTTTGATGGAAAAAAACATACTATACATTGTATACCAGTGGTTCCCAACCTTTCTAGCAAAAGAAACTGGTTTTATGGAAAACCATTTTTCACGAATGAAGGTAAGGGCATTGGGTATTAGATTCTCATAAGGAACAAACAAACTAGTTCCCTTACAAGTGCAGGTTACAGCAGAGCTCTGGGTCCTACCATAATCTCATGCCATGGCTGATATAAAAGGAGGTGGAACTCAGGCAGTGCTGGAGGGAAGGGGAATGGCAGTAAATACAGATGAAGCTTCTCTCATTGGACAGTCAGCTAACCCCCTGCTGTGTAGCCTGGCTCCTAACAGGCCATGGACCAGTGACCACAGCTGTCTATGTTGTGGTCATGACCACAGTTCTAGATCATTACATATTTCTCTACCCACCCGTCCCTACTTTTTTATTCAAATAGAGATGCTATCGTTAATAAGAACTTCCATAATGCAATTAATTAGGATAGTCTAACCAGTAGGAGAAAATTCTAGTAGGAAGAAGTGATGAACAAGTGGAGATTTGGTCTATCATTCTGATTTTCTCTTTCCCTTGAGATTTTTTTCTATTTCAGTTTTCTTCTGCTATTGAAAATTGTCCCTAGGGTTTATTCCATTCTCTCTACTACACTGATTGAGCCTCAACCAAATCTCTTACCTTTGGTTCCCCTTAGTACAGCTAATACATGCGGGAGGCTTCTAAAATACTTCTTTAAACACAAAGGGATAACAAAAATGAAATACACACAATGTCTCCAAGAACTCTAAATTGCTTGGCTTACGAATTACTGGACTCTGCTCTTGTACTAGATGGTGAGTTTCCAGGAAAGAAAGTCATCCTAGGTTCTCTCTTGTTTAGTTATTGATCAGCTTTATCCGCGGCTTGTAACTCCCTTCTAGGAAGACATCTGGATCCGTTAGCAGTCGAGAATCAAAAACAGGGTATGAGATTACTTTGTCTCTATTTAGCACTCGCAGTTCTAAATTTTTGGTCTAAGAGTCAAGCATCTTTGTGAAATGAATACCAGCAGCAATGCCCTCTTTGAGTTGGTTCTTGTCTACAAAATCCCTTGAAAATTGCCTCTTCCTATTTTTGAAGAAAGTGAGTTTTTATCTATGCTCTGCTCCTGCCTTTGTGACTTCAACTGAAAACCTTCAAGGATTTTTGATCATACCAGGTCAAATCATAGACATAAATTTTCTAAAACCAAGGACATAAAAAGAAGTGTCAAGCAGAAAGTCACCTGCATCTACCTTTGTGCTTTCTGCTATCTCTACTGCCAAGCTTACTGAGCCCTGAAAGATGGCAGCTACAATTGATTACTGAAGACATAGAAAGGCAAGTGAGGGCTTTCTGGTGAGGCAAAATCTTTATATTCCCAACAGCTAATCGTGAAATTTCTGACAGTAACACCATCACAATAGTCTAAGTGTTTTTTTGTTTGTTTGTTTTGGTGAGGAGAGGTAGTTATCTGGAGTCTTGTAACTTTTGTAGATATAGAAATCCAAGGATAGGGACTGTAAGGGCCATGAGATGTGCTGCTGAGACTTTCTACAGAGGCAATGATGAAAAGAAAAGGAATATGGGGCCAGGGTAGAGTACAGGACAGACTTTAAATTCCCTTTTGAATTTTCTTAGAATGTTTCATAGGTGTTCTCCTCTACGAGTATAGTGTTAAAGGATTATTTTTTTAAATGATAATCATGGATGCGGAGGGGCAAGATGGCTGACTGGAAGCAGCTTCCATAAGAGGCTCCTATCCAAAGTGAAGGATAGCGTCAAGAAAATGCCCAATTGAGTGGAAGACTGGGAGCCCAGCTGAGAGAGAAGTAATAACTGCTGGTCACCTCGGCTGAGGCCAGCTGTGAATCCAAGAAAGAAAGCTTCAGGTACAAAATTCATCTGAAAGGAAAACTACCCATCCCCTCCCCCAAGAAAGCTGTGGTCTCTTTGGGGTTTTTTTTGTTCCCTCTCCTATTTCTCTTCGTTTGCTCCTGCGGGTTTTCTACAGATAAGCGGTGAACTGTGGACCTCTTGTTTCACCCCACAGGAGAGTGCTGTGGGAAGTGGGGACTGCTTCCCTTGGGAGACCCTGCTGTGTCTCTGAATGCTCTCTTGCTAGGTAGAAAAATTGAACTAAATTTTCTGAACTTCCAGTGTGCCCTTCACCCCTTACCTGATGAACCAGAAGTCTATCCCCTGCTGAAAATGTGAGAGAAGGTTCTCGAGCAGCGTCCCCCCTCCTTGCTGGCCCGACCAAGTGTCTCACCCAACAAGAGACTCTGGGGGCTACACTGAGCTTCCCCCCATCAACTGCCAACGTGGCTAAAGACTCCAAGCACCTGTGATCCACCAGCGACCCAGGTCGCCCAGGCAGGCAAGTCCACCCAGTGCCAGAGTCTCCGCCAAGTGTGCACAACCTCCCAGAGGGACAGGCGTCAAGGCAGGTGGAACTGCCCACCACTAGAGAGTCCACAAGTGTGTGGGCGAGCCCCCAGAGGGCCAGGTCACCTGGGCAGATGGCACCACCCACCGCCAGGGCATCCACCAAGCGTGCACGACTTGCCAGCGGGCCAGGCTGCCTGGGCAGGGAGCACTGCCTGCTGCCAGAGAGTCTGCTGAGCACGCATGGCCCCTGAGAGGGCTGGGAAACCTGGGCAGGAGGGACCGCCTATCGCCAGAGTCTCCTTCCAGCTCCAAGAGGGTCATGCTCCCTGGGCACACAACCCCTTCCTGGCCAGCGCTGACCTTGCCAGGGGCTCCGAGAACTGCTCACGCCACATCCTCCACCCCACCCCCGTGCCCTCCCTTCCTCCACACTTACCCGCCCATCTGACCAGGGTCTCCGGAAGCCATGTGACCTCACATCCTCCCTCCAGCACCCACCCTACCTCTGTGAGGAGCCCTCCAGAGACTGCTGGAGCCACGGGCTCTCTTTGCCAAAGTCACTGGGCACCAGGCAGTCCCAGAACCATGTGCATCTTCCACAGCCTTCCTGCTGGATCCGTGTGTACTATGCTCCACTCCGGAGTTGCTCTCACAGCCAAAACTCCCTAGTTGGGGAAGCCACAGAGGAGCTGCACGAGTTCACTTCCTATAAATATCCAGCAAAAATTGGGTGATCCTGATGGGGTACAATCTTGGAGAGACACCTCTCCAACCCTGAGGACTGCCAGAGACAACAGCAAAAAACAATCATGAGGTGGAATCAACGGGAAAACTCTGGCAATATGAATAGCCAGAGTAGATCAACTCCACCAAAGAACGATATGGCAGACACAGCACAAGATCTCATGCACAAACAAATGGCTGAGATGTCAGAAATCGTATTTAGGACCTGGATAGCAAAAAGATCAACAGATTGGAGGAAAAGATGGAACTAGAATTTCAAGCAGTAATCCAAAAGATGTCTCAAGAATTCAACCAATTCAAAGACAAATGACCAAAGATTTTGACAAATTGAGACAAGAAGTTGCGACCCTCAAACATCTGAGATATACCGTAGAATCCCTTAGTAACAGAATGGAGCGAGCAGTATTTCTGACATGGAAGACAAAGCTTTTGAATGCTCCCAAATGCTCAAAGAGGAAGAGAAATGGAAGGCAAAAATGAATCATTCTCTCTGAGAGCTCTGGGATAACTTGAAGAAAACCAATATTCATCTTATAGGTATACCTGAAAGCGATGAACTGGCTTCACAAGACACAGAGTCGCTTCTTCTTGAGATTATGAAAGAGAACTTTCCAGACATTCCAAGAGACTCTGAAATTCAGAGAGCAGACAGTTTCAGAACCCCAGCATGACTCAACCCAAATAAGACATCCCCCAGGCACATCACAGTTAACTTCACTAAAGTTAATATGAAGGAGAAGATTCTGAAAGCAACCAGACACAAGAAACCATAACTTACAAGGGGAAGAACATTAGATTAACTGCAGATCTCTCTGCTCAAACCTTTCAAGCTAGAAGAAGATGGTCATTGACTTTTAATCTCCTAAAACAAAATTACTTGCAACCCAGGATCCTATATCCAGCCAAACTGAGTTTCATTTATGATGGAGAAATTAAATACTTTAATGACATCCACATGATGAAGATATATGTCATAACTAAACCAGCTCTCCAGGATACCCACAAACCTATTCTCCATAATGACCAGTGTAAACTTCCACCCCAAAAGTAAACTCACTCAAACTCATTCAAATTCCAACTTCCACAATGGTGAAAGGATCAAAAATGCCAACTGGAATTTTGAAAGGCTTATCATTATTCTCAATTAATGTGAATGGTTTAAATTGTCC
>CAUYRH010060457.1:0-16479 GCA_963574655.1 Perodicticus potto
CCATGTATGGAATTTTGAAAACTGTTAATATTATTAACACTTTAAAAAAAATGAAGAGCAGAGAGAGGGAAGGAGCGAGGGGGGTGGGGTCTTGGGGCCTCGGTGTGTGCCACACCTTTTGGGGGCAAAACACGATTGTAAGAGGGACTTTACCCAACAAATGCAACCAGTATAACATGGTTTCTTGTACCCTCAATGAATCCCCAACAATTAAAAAAAAAAAAAAAATGAAGAGCATGAAGGGATTTTGGGGAGATTAAAAGATGACAGAATCAGGGCAGCGCCTATGGCTCAAAGGAGTAGGGTGCCGGCCCCATATGCCAGAGGTGGTAGGTTCAAACCCAACCCTGGCCAAAAACTGCAAAAAAAAAAAAAAAAAAAAAAAGACAGACTCACATAGCTTAATCTTGGATAGTTCTCTATTCAAGAGAGTCACCTGGGAAAGTACCAGAATTTTACATTTCTTGGCTATAAAAATCGATGTAAATGGTAGGCATCCCTCAGGGATGGTGTGGGCTTTATTCCAGATCATCAGAATACAGTATCACAAGAAAGCAGATCACATCATTTTTTTGCTTTCTCAGACGACATCCAGGTTATGTTTATACTACACCATGGACTATTAAGTGTGCAATAGCATTAAGTCTAAGAAAATAATGTTAATTAAAAATACTTTGTGGCTAAAATGATCATCTGTGTACCTTCAGAGAGTAGATTCTTTTGCTGGTGGATGGCTTGGGGGGAAGGTCCCTGCCTGGTCAGGGTGGTGGTTGCTGAACGTTGGGGCGGCTGTGGCAATTTCTTATAAGAAGACGACGACAGTGAAGTTTGCTAAATTGATTGTCCCTTTCGTGAAAAGTTCTCTGCAGCATGCGATACTGTTTGACAGCATTTCACCCACAGGAGAACTTCTTTCAAAACTGGAATCAATCCTCGCAAACTCTGTCACAGCTTTATCAACTTAGTTTATGCAGCATTCTAAGTTTTTTGTAATAATTGCGAAAATGTTCACAGTATCTTCATTGGGAGTAGATTCGTACCTAGGAACCCCTTGCTTTCCCATCCGTAAGAAGCAACTTCGTAGCCATTCACATTTTATCATATGATTAGTAAGAAGCAACTTTGTATCCATTCACATTTTATCGTATGATTACAGAAATTCAGTCCTATATTCAGGCTCTACTTCTGATTCTTGTTCTCTCACTGTTTCTTCCTCATCTGCAGTCGCTTCCTCTACCGAAGTCTGGAATCCCTTGAGGTCAACTGTGAAGGTCAGAATCAACTTCTCCCAAACTCCCGTTGTTGTTACTGTTTTGACCTTTTGACCTCCTCCCATAAATTGTGAATATTCTTAACGGCATCTGGAATGGTAAATCCTTTCCAGGTTTTCAATTTACTTTACCCAGATTCATCAGAGGAACCACTATCTCTGGCAGCTACAGCCTTATGAAATATATTGCTTAAATAATAAGACTCAAAAGTCTAAATTACTCCTTGACCCATGGGCTACATAGGTGAATTGTCAATGGGCAGTAATATTTTGAAAGGAATTTATTCCTCAGCAGTAGGTCTCAATAGCAGACTTAAAATTTTTAGTAAACTGTGCTACAGACAGGTATAATGTCATCTAGGCTTTGTTGTTCCATTTCTAAAGTACAGGCAAAGTAGATTAAGCATAATTCTTAAAGAGCCCTTAAGCGTAAACCCACCAGCTGCCTAATTCCTAGCAAGAGAATCCATACCTTTTGAAGCTTTGAAGTCAGGCACTGACTGTTGCTTTCTAGCTATGAAAGTCCTGGAAAGCTGTTTCCTTTATATTGGAAAGCTGTTGTTTAGTGTAGCTGCCTTCGTCACTGAGTTTAGCTAGACCTTCTGGAAAACACGATGCAGCTTCTACACTTACTGCTACACTTGCACTTGGATGTTGTTGAGATGGCTCTTTCCTTAAACTTTATGAACCAATCTCTGCTAGCTTCCAATTTTTCTTTGGCAGCTTCTTTACCTCTTTTAATCTTCATAGAGGGAGGGCCTTGTTCTGAATTAGTCTTTGGCTTATGGGAATGTTTAGACTGGGTTTGATCTTTTATCCAGATCAATAAAACTTTCTCCATATCTGACTCCGTACACCAGGACAGGGGTGGGGCTGAGGTTCTGTTTTACTTTCTTCTTTCTTTTTTTTTTTTTTTTTTTTGCGGTTTTTGGCTGGGGCTGGGTTTGAACCCACCACCACCAGCATATGGGGCTGGCGCCCTACTCCTTTGAGCCACAGGCGCCGCCCCTGTTTTACTTTCTTATTCATTCCTTCAAGAACTTTTCCTTTGTATTAACAACTTGTCTGACTGGTACAACAGGCCTACCTTTTGGCCCATCTTAGCTTTTGACATGCCATCCTCACTAAGCTCGATCATTCCTAGCTTTTGATTTAACGTGAGACATATGCAATTCCCCCTTTCACTTGAACACTTGGAAACCATTGTAGGGTTATCAAGTGGCTTAATTCCAATATTATGTGTCAAGGAATAGGATGGCCCAAAGAAAAGGGGAGAGATGGGGGAACGGCTGGTGGGTGGAGGAGTCAGATCACACATAACATTTACATGTGAAGTTCACCATCTTATATGGGCCCAGTTTGTGGCACCCAGAAACAATTACAGTAGTAATATCCAAGATCACTGATCACAGATCACCATAACGGATATAAATCATAATGAACAAGTTTGAAGTGTTGGTAGAATTACCAAAACATGACACAGAGAGATATGAAGTGAGCACATAATGTTGAAAAAAAGTGGAGTGGATAGAATTGCTTGTTGCAAGGTTGCCACAACCCTTCTATTGGTGAAAAATGCAGTATCTGGGAAGAGCCATGAGGTGAAGCCCAATAAAACAAGGCATGTCTATATTACAAATATTTACTACCCTCCTGCATAAAAACATTCAGTCAGCTCCCTCTGTGCCCAACAATGCTAGACCCACAGTGACGCATCCATGGCATGAAGGAAGTATTTGGGGTCACCAACTCTTAACATTGGAAGAGCTATCGTGGTCCACTTTATTCAAGGGAAGACTTTCTACTCACAGGTGTTTCTTGAAATGCATCCAGTTCCTCTTTGTATTTAACAATGCAATCCTCAGATTCTCTACGTGTTCCCCCAGGACACATATCATGCCTTGGATGTCCTATAATACTCTTTGCGGCCCTCCCCCAAAGTGTGCAGGGTCCCTCCTAGAATATGGTTTCCAGAGTGAAGTACAGGGCTCCACCAAGCACTGAGTTCAGCTAGTTTCACATCCCTCTCTCTCAGTACCCTTGCCTCATGCTAAGCTTAAGCGCAGACAAAACCCAAACATTTATTCCATATAACCACTTCCCTAAAAATAGACTTGCATATTTTTCTGTGGACTTGATATTGTTTATTTTAGCTCATTTCCCTGCCAAGGCTTCCTAGCATTCTGCTATCTTCGTGTTTACTAAAATGATTTCTCTATCTTCCTTTGATTGTGGATTAGAAAATGTTGAATAAGAGCAAGGTCACACACACATCCTCTGCACCTCCCGCTGGTTGTACTTACATTAATTGTTAAGTCACCACCACCCTAGTAGAATTCTCTGCCTTGTTTCAGGGCTTTGTGAGAAAGGTATGTCTAATGACAGACTGAAATCAACAAATACTGTGTCTTTCCCCTTCCCTTCATTTGGGCTGCAGTAATCTTGTTACTAAAGGGAATGGGACCAGTTTGGCATAATCTATTTTCACTTGACATGTTCCAACTCCTGGCAATCATCACATTCGTGGTGTTTTCTTTACATAACTAATATATTTAGTTCTTTGGCTCTCTGGCCTACAGTTTTGTCAGGGATTTTCCAAAGGTCTCACACTCTTATCTCCTTTTTAAAAATGGAAATAGCTGTCTCCCGTCACTGTATATTACTCACCAGGTTCCATAGTAATATTTGCATGCTATATTAATAGCACGGCCTTTAGACTTGGATTAATTTGAAGAAAATGGAGATTATCTTTCTAGAGATTTATTTTCCTTGGCAACCATGTTGCACTAATTTATTTGATAGGCTTTCACCACATACAAGACTCTCTCTGTGCTGGAGAGACAGTTGTGCACATACACTTCACAGTTAAATGGGGTAAACAAATTTGCACAGGAATTTGTCAGCAGGTAATAATTCCGCAGGTGTTACAGGAGCCCCCAGGTGGGGTAGGCAAATCTGTGGTTTGTGGTGGCCACACATGATCAGATTTGTATTTTGGAAAGATGATGCTGACCATGTTTGAGAATGGGGCTTCTCAAACTGGAATGTGCCCAGCAGCCACCTGGGAATGTAAAGTCAGATTCTGACTCTGTACACCAGGATAGGGGCTAAGGTTCTGTTGCTAACCAGGTACTAGGTGAGGTTGAAACTGGTGATCCCTGGACTACACAGTGAGGAAGAAGGCTTTAGAAAGCAGGGTAAGTTTCACCTGTACCATCAATTGCCCTCCCTCCACCCACCCTCCCCTCTCCTCTCCCCTCCCTTGCCCTTTCCCCATATTCTTGTGCTATAATTGGGTTATAGCTTCATAGGAAAGCTATAGATTAGTTTCATAGTAGGGCTGAGTACATTGGATACTTTTTTTTCCATTCTTGAGATACTTTGCTAAATGCAGAATATAAATATCTGAATACAATAACTAAGAAAATGCCATAAAGGCTATGTTAACCAGTTCTATGAAAATATTTCAAATTGTATATAAAACCAGCACATTGTACCCCATGATTGCATTAATGTACACAGCTATGATTTAATTAAAAAAAAAAAAAAGCAGGGTAAGAAGGCTGTCACAGCAATCTAGAAGGAAAATGATTGATGATGGCACAAACTAGGGGATACCTGTTGCATTCCTCAAAGCCTAGAGATGAATCTTCTTCTTTTTTTTTGTAGAGACAGAGTCTTACTTTGTCGCCCTTGGTAGAGTGCTGTGGCATCATACAGCTCACAGCAACCTCCAACTACTGAGCTTAGGTGATTCTCTTGCCTCAGCCTCCCAACTAGCTGGGACTACAGGCGCCCACCATAACGCCTGGCTATTTTTTTTGTTTTGCAGCTCATCAGAGGCTGGGTTTGAACCCGCCACCCTCGGTATATGGGGCCAGCGCCCTACTTGCTGAGCCACAGGCGCTGCCCCACCACAGGCGCCACCCCGAGATGAATCTTCTTTATGAAAACTATGTCACTAAATAGGTACTGAGCATTTTCCTTTCAACTTTGAACAATTGTCCAGTTTAAATTAAGGAAAGGGAAGAAAAGCTCGATCCCAGTCTTAGCTCTGGATAACAGGCCCTAGAACTTCACCAGCTTGCTTTAAGACCACTGAGGGCTTCATTATCTCATCTCATAGAGGGAGGTTGGTTGGGATGGATTGAAGTGTGTCCCTGCTGGGATTCCTCTGTTGAAGTCCTAAGCCTCACACTTCAGACCATGAGATTGTTTGGAAATAGGGTTATTGTAGATGTAATGAGTTAAGATCACACTTGGGGTGGTAGGGTGGGCCCCTAATCCAGTTGACTGGTGTCCTTATAAAAAGGGGAGATGTAGACACAGTAACAGACAGATGAAGAGAGCCATGTAAAGCTCAGAGTTGTGCTGCTACAATCCAAGGAGAGAAGGCTGAGACAAATTTTCTTCCCTCACACTTTCAGAGGGATCATGCTCCGTGGTCAACTCGGAGCCCCCAGAACCATGAGATGATAAACTTCTCTTCTAAGCCACCCAGTTTGTGGTAGATCATTACAGCAACCCTAGCAAGGCCCTATGTTAAAAGTCACTTTCGGGTGTAAAATACCAGTGCATTTTCAACCCATGTCTTATAGGAAATCAGAGCTAAATGGGGTAACAATAGAAGATTTCTGTTTTTCCAACCGTCTATTAATTCATGGTACTAGATCTTCCTTTGGAAAAGGCAGGTCTAGTACATTCTTTTATTTCGTGAGCCATTAAAACTCTGTAAGAAAGAGCTACTCATACGCTTCTGTAGCAAGCATGTAGTGAATTTTAGAGATCTCTGAGTGTCCTCTCTCAAATGTGATGGTGATGGGTTTGGAAGAGAAGAAACACATCTGAGCTATGCTCTAAGATGCCCCTGCTCAGAAGAGTATCAAATGCAAACAAGAGTAAGTGAAAATGTTATAACTTATGATTCATTGTTAACCCCATTCCTTTAATTCACAACAAATTGACTAACAAAGCTGTTCACCTCCTCCCCTCCTAAAAAAATTACTCCATGTGGTGGATTATAAACTCGATGAGGAAAAACAGCAATACTCCATTAATGTTTATAAATTTTGCAATGCTCAAATTTCCCATCTATTTGGAAGTCAGCCTGTGTAATTAAGGATTATGGGGAATTATAAGATGAAAAATATCCCGTAAACAGTGTGCATGGAAGTTATCAGGGCTATTGTATTTCTACTGTTACCTCTTAATGACTTAATTCTCCGCAGATGGCATTTTTAGATTTACATTGCTGGGTTTTTCTTTTTTAAAAAAACACAACAAAACTTCATTATTATCCAAGCAACACAAATATTTTTCAAACAGTAGGCTTACGTCTTTGGCTTCTCCACGAGGTATCGAAAGTGTTTACTTCCAATGATTTTTACAGTGATCTCAGGCATTGCATCTGAGCCACGGGGAGTCTCCCCAACTGCTGACATCATGCTTCTGGAAATCTCTTCAATTCCTTGGGTGTTAAAATAAATAAATCATTCTGTTTGATTTTTCCACCAGGGAACTGCAGCATCCTTTCAATAACAACACTACTAATACCAGGAAGAAGTGCTCTTCCAATATTATCTCGGGTAATATTCCTAATAAAGACATGAATGAGACACTTTTACTTACTAATAACATTGTTTTTTTGTTTGTTTGTTTGTTTACAGGAGAGGGAACGGTCATAATATAGCCAAGTAATTTACTCAACAGCAGGCAACCGGTACTGAGCAGAGTTGAGATTCTCACTTACAGACGTCTGCACAGCCCCTCTGAGATACTAGGTGACTGTAGCTTCCTGTCCTACCAGGCATTAGATGGGATTCTTGTGAGATCAGAGAGGCATTAGTACAGTATTGGAAGAGCCCGTATTCAGCTCTGATGCCCTTTCCTCATTTATGAAATAGACATACTTCCAGTTCTGCTCTCGGGACTCCGTGAAGGAAGGAAGTCTGTTAGGAAAGAGGGATTCTGTAACCACTGACGGACCTGTTTCTGCAACAGCCTAATGAACTTGAAAGTGAGACCCTGCATGGGATGAGCTCTGGGTGTGTCAACAGGTCTGAACCCAAAGCAAAGGTGAAGTTCAGTAAACCTTGCCATAGGCTGAGCGCGCCCTTTCGGAGCCTCGCAGACAGGGAAAGGAGTTTAGAACCCATTCTACTCCAAAGGCTGCTTTATGGACTGGAAAAGCCAGGCCCAGAGAGGGTGCGTTATTCTGCCCTGGTCACACAGAGTGGGGGCAGAGCTCTTTCCAGTATTCTGGTGTGACAGACCAGGATTCTTCCCAAGACCCCATCCAGTGGGACCTGCACCCTCTTAGGACCTGACTGGAAACTTGGAGGCCCAGAATTAGTGACTGTCTGGTCTCCTCCCGGCCCAGCAGCTGCTCCTTCGCCCTGGGACCTTTCCTGGGGACAGCAGAGGGTCTTCCTTACCGCTGGGGCGGCGTTTGGCCCCTGGCAGCCCAGAGGGGCGCGCTCTGCGCTCCTGTCCCGGGAAGCCTGGCGCGGGGACCAGGGCGCAGGGTGGGGCGCGGTGACCGGACCGGGAATCTGGCCGGGCGCAGGGCCAGTCGCAGGGCGGCGCGCTCGGGCGCAGGCTGCCCCGCCGGGGTCGCTAAGGACGCAGAGGCCGTTGCCGGGCGGGACCAAGTTCTCCAGCTGCTCCCAGGCAGCGCGCACTCAGCCGGGCGCTTTTCAAATCTCTGCGGACGTCTTTCTAGAAGGCCAATCTCGCTCACCTGCGTGGTCAGGCTAGTCCTGCCCTCTCCCTGAGGCCTCATTTCCCTTGATGAGATTGGGATTCCACCACAGTAGGTTCAAATCCAGACTTCTGTGCTGTATGGCTTTAGATAAATCTCTTCTGCTCCCCGAGATCCCGTTTCCTCCTGGGGCCCCATGGTGACAGGGACCTTACAGGGAGGTGGTGAGGAAATGAAGTGCGAATATACTGTAGTGAGAACAATAGTTTTGAGTGCTGCCCATGTGCCAGATCCTTTATTTGAACAGGATGACTATTACCTTATAAGTCAACCATGACTCATGCAATAATTTTATTTCTATTAAAGAGCAAGAAAACAAAAGCTGGGGGGTGGAGAAATTACTCCAAACCCCACACAGGCCAGCGACTGCACTAAGATTAGAATATAGATCCGAATTTCCAGACAGTTCATTATGCTGAAAACCTTCCACAAATATGGGTAGAGGCACTTGAAGTTGACTCCAAGACGGCATGTTTGCATCAGCAATAGCAGTGTCTCTCTGCACCCCCAGACCTCTCAGCTGTGCTGCGTTCTGCAGCTGTTTTGTAGTTATTAACAAATGTATCGTCTACTGGCACGCGCAGCTCCCCCGAGACGGTCACTGTCTAGTGCAGGAGACGCAGTGTACGAGGTACAAAGTTGCAAGGGACGGAGGAGGGGACAGCTCCCTTCTCACTCCTCCAGCCCACCTTTACTTTACCTCCAGGTGGGTCTTCCCTTACACGCTCCCTCCTGTACTTCAATGTCTGAAAGGTCTCATCTGCTACAGAAGACGCCCATTATTTCAAGTCTTCATGCTCTGACCTTGAGCTAGATCTCTGGGTTGACCTCCCATTCCTTCTAGGCTTGCTATGCTCCCCTCAGCCCAGTTTACTCCTTGACTGGACTCTGCCTTCATTTCTTTGCCTTGGTGCCTTTGCTCATTCTGTTCCTCTGTCTGTAATACCCTTCCATTTCTCACTGTTTGCCCGCTTATCCCTTCTTCTTCTTTTTTTTTTTTTTGCAGTTTTTGGCCAGGATTGGGTTTGAACCCATCATCTCTGGTATACGGGGCTGGCACCCTACTCCTGTGAGCCACAGGCGCCACCCCTGCTTATCCATTATTTATCTCAAATGGTCACGAGTCCGCGTTTGGGAATCAGACACCTTGAGGGCAAACCCTAGCCCTGCTAATCCAGCGTAATCTCATTCCAGTTAAAGGCTTCTTCTTCTATGCCGTGAGGATGACCGTTTGTGAAGATAAGTAACATGAAAAAGGTTCTCAGAACAATGTCTGATACTTAAGAAGCAGTATAAATGTTTCCTGTTGTCAAGAAGGCAAACTAGATCCCGGAAGCTGAAAGTGATTTCTTCATCCTGTATAACCTGTGGTTTCTCTTTGAGAAAATATACCTTTCTTTGCCTGTGAGTGTAGCTGTTTATCAGCTTTGGTTGTGATACCATCCTGGACTGGGCTTGAGGAAGGCGGAATAATGCCCCACCAGGATGTCTGTGTTCCAGTCCCCATAATCTGTAAGTGTCACCTTCCACAGCCAAAGGAAGTATGCAGGTGCGATTAGGGATCTGGAGAGGGAGAGATTATCTGGATTGTTCCGGCGGGCCCTAAATGTGATCGCATTACGGAGGGAAGCAGAGGGAGACTGGACTGTAGAAGAGGAAGGACATGAGACACGGGGGCAGGATGGCTCAGAGTGTGAGGAAGGGGTCAGGAGCCCAGGGAGAAGCCAGAGAAGGCAAGGAAACTGGGTCTCCAAGGAACCGGCCTACTAACCCTTGATGTTAGCCCAGTGGTCTGGTTTGGGGCATTTCAACTTCAAACCTATAAGATAATGCATTTGTCTTTCTTACAAATCACCAAATGTATGGTCATTTATTAGAGCAGCCACAGGAAAAAATACTGCAGTGCTATCAAAGGACTCTTGTTCTTCTCTGAAGTTTTCCAAACATCCAGACAGTGTTGACAATAAGTGGTTTATAATTTTTTTGATTAAGTGAATGGAAGAAAAGTGCAAGAAAAATTGAACATTAAAATTTCTTTTTGAGAAAGACCCTAGTGAACATGGTAATGATTGGAGTTTATGTACTTACTATAGTTTCCCCCCCTTCCTGTCTGTGAATAGGGAATAGAATTCTTTTCCTGGAAACCTCTTTTTTCATTCCAAGGAGTCCCTGTAGGGTCTGTCAAAGTGTTCCATCCCACTTTTTCATAAAATTAATCATACTCTATGGCATAAATAGGCCAGAATTTTTGTCAATGACAAATACAATTGACCCTTGAAGGCTTAGGGATGATTTCTGTGCAGTCAAAAATCCAGGTATACATTTTTAGTTCCCCCTAAACTTAACTACTAATAGACTACTAGTGACCAAAGTCTTCCCAATAACATAAACATTTGATTAAGACATCTTTTGTATGTTCTATATTCTGTATTCACACAATAAAATAAGCCAGACGAAAGAAAATGTTGCTAAGAAAGAAAATATACTTACTATTCATTAAATGGAAGTCATCATGGAGATCTTCAACCCCTCTTTGAGTAGGCTGGAGAGAAAGAAGAAGAGGAAGGGTTGGTCTTGCTGTCTCAGGGGTAGAAGAGGCAAAAGAAAATCCACATGTAAGTGGACTTGCCTGGTTTAAACTCAAGTTGTTCAAGGACCCACTGTCTACAGATATTGGAGGAATAAAGGCTCTTTCTTCTGTTAGGATTACTAGACTGTGAAGATCAAATGTTGAGACTTTTGACAAATCCCTCTAGCAACATACATTGCAATTTTTCAGAGAAGAGGAGGAAGCCAGTTGAGAGAGGAAAGCAGAGCTGAAAATAGAGCCAGTGTGGAGAGGGGGAGGGAAGCAAAGAGCCTGGATCCAGCTATGCCTGAAATCAGCCTTCAGAATTCTCAAACATTGGAGTCATACATTTCCTTTTTGCTTAAGACATTTTGAGATGGGCTTCATTAATCTTTACTCAAAGAATCATGACTAATACAGAGACTTTCAAACTTAAGGATCTTAAAGTTTACTTATGGGGAACAGTTAATTGATGAGATGACATTTTGAGTTTCCCTGTAAATTCTGTGATAAAGTTCGAAGGAGCAAATTGATTGTAATTAAATCAGTTATTCTATAAAGGCTATCCTTTGACCTTATTGTGATGATATTCAGATGAAATAGAATTTTCAGACCCAAGGGAACTTCTACCCTGCTACTTCCTAAGCAAGTGAGCTTGAAGAAGTAATTTATCTCTTTTATGTGTAAGGTGGGGACAACAATAATTACCCTGTGAGACTGTTATCACAATTACAGACTGGAGGCCCGTGATATGTAATAGCTGTACAATAAATTACATTCTTATTTATAACAATAGCAGCTAACATTTAGTGAATATTTATTATGTGCCAGACAGTAAGAGCTTCTCATTCACCATCCCATTTAATCTTCATAAAACAACCTTTTGAAATAAGAACTATTAATATTCCCATATTAGAGATAAGAAACTTGAGGCTTAGAGAAGATGAATAAGTCACTCAAGGGAAGATAGCTTGGAAAGGCCAAACTTTCCAATGAGAAAACCCAGGTGTGTATAACTCCAGAAGTGGCTTTTGTAGCCTGCACCCCACACTTCCTCTGTGATGTTAGCCATGGTTATTACAACTCTATCAATGTTTGTGTTGCTGTTTTTTTGAGCCCTTAGGTCCTTACCGAATGCAGATTCTGTGACAAAATTCTTAAGGAGGGGTGGCCTTTTCTGATCTGGGATTTTTTACTTCACCTTCTGCTTTATAAATGACACAACCAGGAAACATCTCTCCAGGGGTTTATATTAAACAAGGCAAAACAAAAAGCTATGCAATAAATGTCACTGTAAGATTAAACACTGTGGTTAAAACTGCCTTCCTTGGACTCAACGGCTTTAGATTATGAGTCACCAGAGAAGGATTCCACAGGAACATCTCTATCCAATAGAGTCAGTGCCCTCCCCCTCCCCAGCTCCCAGAGAGATGAATAGCTGTAATAACGGGACCAAAGAATGCCCTCTCCTAAAACTTCATGATTTTACATTTGCCATCAAAGCAGAGTAAGGAGGAGAAAAAAAATGGTCACCAATATTTTGTGTTTGCCCATATATGTCAAAATAGAATGAGTTTATAAACAGGAAGCCATAAAGAACTATTCTTTTGAACAGTTTTATCATAGATCTATAAAAATGACGCATTTTGCAGTGAAATCTGCATTCAAATAGAGAAGAGGCAACTGCTGATGTCAAACAGCATTGTATTACAAAGATATGGGGGTATTATACTTTATGTTCTCCAAGAGATATGTTAAGGACCAGGCCACCGATTTTCATGACTGATGGGAGAGTTTGGTTTAAAAGACAAGCTAGAGGGGACTGGTGTTAGAACAGAAGGAAAATGTTATCAAGTTTCTTTCCTCCTTATAAATGCTCTCCTGGGGCTGAGAAAAAAGACTGTGTGCATGCTGAGGGGCTGCCCAACTTCGGGCCTTGTGGTAGTTTGCCGGGGCTGACATAACGAAATGCTATAAACTGGGAGGATTAAATCACAGAAGTGTATTGTCTCACAGTTAAAGAGGCCACAAATCTGAGGTCAATATATCGCCAGGGTTGTTCCCTTTGGAGAACAGTGAGCAAGCATCTGCCCTGTCTTCTGCCCTGGCCTGGCGGGGTCTACTGGAGATCTCTGCCTCTTCCTGGCTGGACGATCCGTCTTTGGACTCACCAGGTATTCACCCTGTACATGTGTCTGAGGACATGAGTGATACTGGATTAGGGGCCCACCTAGGGTTAGAATTTCAACATGTGAATTTAGGGGGCACAAAATCCAACCCTTCACAGGATTCAAAACCTGGTTTGCGCTTTGTATGACATTATTTCAGGCAAGTCCTCTGAGACTTGATTTCTTCATAGCTAATAGCAGTATGTCCTGTTATGTGAAAATAAAATGACTTACCAGATGTGTAGAATAGGATTTCATCCATTAAACTTGAGTGGGGGGAGGGGGTCCTGGGAGGGGGGAGGGGATTGGTGCGCTCCCACCTAACAGCACGATGTAAGGGCAGACAGCGCAACCCCTGGGTGAGGGCTCAACTACACCTCGGACTCTACTTGATAAATGCAAACAGCGTAACCTAATTATCTATACCCTCATAGTCATCTGAAATTTAGAAAATGTCTAGCCCTATAACCATACAAACACGACTCCACTCATTTCTTAAGACCTGGGAAAAAGCCGTTCCTAGACTACGGCAGCCCGTCCTCTCAGGGAGTCTGAGCTGCGGCCCTTGCAGACAGTAATGGGACACCGAAAAGACTCTCAACTGGTGGTAAAATAACCTGAACCGTCATTGAGTTTTGTTGGGAAAAGCATAAAAAAGGAGAAATCTTAAATAGCCATCATCATGGGATGATTCAATTAACAATGGCATACCGCATGATAAAATATTAAGGAAAAGCCTAAAGAAAAAAGAACAGTTTTCTGAATAGTTTGCATTACTTCCTTAGAATAATACACATATTCTTTTAATTTTATTTATTTATTTTAATTAATTTTTTTTTTTTTTTTGAGACAGAGTCTCACTTTGTTGCCCTGGGTAGAGTGCTGTGGCATCACAGCTCACAGTAACTTAAAAAAACTCCTGCTCTCCAGTGATCCTCTTGCCTCAGCCTCCTGGTGGCTGGGACTACAGGCACCTGCCCCAATGCCCAGTTATTTTTTTTTTAGAGACAGGGTCTCCCTCTTGCTTAGGCTGGTCACGAACTCCTGAGCTCAGGGGTCCTCATGCTTTGGCCTCCAAGAGTGTTAGGATTGCAGGCATAAGCCTGGCAATTTTTCAATTGACACATAATACTTGTATATATTTATGGGATATATAGTGATATCTTAATACTTATATACAATGTGTAATCAAATGGAGGCAATTAGCATATCCATCACCTCAAACATTTATTGTTTCTTTGTGTTGGGAACATTCAAAATCCTCTCTTCTAGCTGTTGACAATATATAATAAATTATTAACTCTAATGGCCCTACTGTGCTAAAGAACCCCAGAATACACATTCTGGAGTGGGACCCCTTTGGTCACTCTCATTCACTCTGGCAGACCCGTCTCCCACTCTTTCTATCCCCCTCTAATCAACTACAACTGCAGTTACCTGCCATTACCAGTAGTTCCTCAAACATTCCATAGAATTTCATCCCTACATGCCCATCCACAATCTTTATATTGTGTTTTTTTTTTTTTGCCTGAAAATATTCCCTGTGGCGTGGGTTCTAATTTTCAAGATCAGCTTGATGTTATTGACTTTGAAACTATCTGTTCTCAGTGTTCTCAGGCAGATCAACACTCTCTTGAGCAAACCAGCTGTTTTACTGAACTTGCTGTTTCCACTGTAATTACTAGTTGACTATCCTTCACCCCTACTCCATTGCTCTGGCTGATGATGAGTGCTATGAACACTGTGTCTGGTTCGCCCTGTTCCCCATTCTAAGCATAGTGCTGGCACTACAATGTGATCACAAATGTATATTAAACGCAAGAAAGGAAACATACCCCTGATGGATGACTCAGAATAGTATGACAGTGATTATGATAAGTAAGCACAATGTAACGAAAGACAGCAGCCACTGTTTATTTCAGGTTTATGGCTACGTGCTAGTTACTGGGTGAGGCACTTTTTGTACGGCACCTCATTTCATTTGAGTAAAGATCCCATATAGGTATTACTTTCTTTGTTCTACTGATAAAGAATTTGATCTCAGGGTGGCGCCTGTGGGTCGGTGAGTAGGGTGTCAGCCCCATATATTGAAGGTGGTGGGTTCAAACCCAGCCACAGTCAAATTGCAACAAAAAAATAGCTGGGCCTTGTGGCGGGCTCCTGTAGTCCCATCTACTCGGGAGGCTGAGGCAAGAGAATCGCCTAAGCCCAGGAGCTGGAGGTTGCTGTGAGCTGTGATGCCACAGCACTCTACCGAGGGTTAATACATGAAACTCTGTCTAAAAAAAAAAAAAAAATTTATCTCAGAGTCCTGGACTGTCCAGGACCTTGGCTGTAAATAGCAGAAACTCCACCAGCATTATCTCTAGCAAAAGGGGAGTTTCTCATGAAACCTGAGTACAGGAATGCACTCAATCCTTTGGAATCGTTAGAGAGACAGTCAGGAGAATCTTCTTTTTGTGACTCTTATCTCTGCTCCTGTGCCTCAGCCTCATTTATTCTTCTCTCTCCTACACCGTGGTGTTTTCTGATCCCCCAGACCAGGAGACAGGAAGTCACCGATCACAAATTCATGAGTTTCATCTCCACTTAAGGAACTGGCAAAATCTAGAATTTTCTAGTTCCATTTGCTAGGAAAGAAATTAGGGTCGGCTCAGCGTGGGCCAGGAGGCATCTGAACCAGTCAATTGTTGCACTGGGGGAACTGGAGGGTCATTCTCAGAATTGTCAGTAGGAGCCCTTAGCTGTGGGAAAGAGACAGCTCCCAGGAAGTTAGAAGGTGCAGAAAACGGATAGAGATTAACCTGGTAGGAGGTGGAAACACTTGACCAAGGTGTGGCAGCAAGTAAGTGCTAGAGCAATGATTCTAATTCACATTCGTCTGGTTCTAAGGTTTTATATTTTGTTCTCCTTGGAGTATTATGTTTTTAAACTGTGTAGCACAATAATGGAGGTCTGGAAAAATGTGGTTGTACTAAAACGTTCTAGAGGACAATTGCAGAGAAGAAATTCTAAAACACAGAAGGACCCTGTGGCCACCTCTGCCATCTGCTTACTCTGCCATGGATTAAGAACCTTACCTGCTTTTATGTTTTAACATCTATAAATAGAACCACAGTTCTGTAGACTGAATCTGTCACCCCTCCAATTTCATATGCTGAAATCTTCACCCCTACGGTGATGGGAGTAGAGGCAAGGAGTTTGGGAGAACATAAGTCATGAGAGCAGAGTCCTTGTAAAAGATCCTCCTGACTCTTTCCTGCCTCTGTCACACGAAAGCACAAGAAGATGTGTAAATAGTAAGCCATGGGCCAGCTGCAGGAGACACCTGTGAGAAATACCTTGGTGACAAGGGATTGGGAAAGGGATTTAACATCATTTAATGTCATTTAGCATCATTGGTCTGTCGTTAAAGTGCATTTAAGGGCACAAGACAAGAACACCGATACTATTGCATGGCTGTCCCCACACCTGTGCTGTATCACTTCTATAAATAACCACAAGAGAAGCTAATCGAGGTTCCTGCCCAGCTCCTCCTTTGGCTCTACTTCTTGTTTGGAGGACGCCTGCTGCCCAGATGCTCACTCCTACTAATACTGACTGTGACTTCTTTTATTATTATTATTATTAAATCTTAGCTGTGTACATTAGTGCAATCAAGGGGTACAATGTGCTGGTTTCATACACCACCTGAAATATTTTCATCAAACTA
>CAUYRH010060458.1:0-33354 GCA_963574655.1 Perodicticus potto
GTTAACTACTTTGATGAAAATATTTCAAATTGTATATAAAACTGGCACATTGTACCCCATGATTGCATTAATGTACACTGCTATGATTTAATAAAAAGAAAAAACAAAGACATCAACAGAAGCTTTTCAAAAGAAGATAGAAAGAAAAAAAATAAAAGAAAAACGTCTGTGCATGATTGTCATGCTATCTGCCATCATAGATAAGCGAAAAAGTTCTTACATAATAATCCTAATTATGCAGTGGCCTGGTTCAGAGAGTCTTAAAATTGTGTAGGTCTGAAGTTTGTGATCACTAATATAGAACATGTACATATCTAAGTGAAAAGATGTCCTTTAAAAATTTTTTTTATTATAAAAGTGGGCAACATAAAACTAGTGGGACATTTGACTTTGCACTTGAGAAACGAATTTATCAATATTTGGTTCGACGGAAGTAGTTGCAAATCTCAGTGAGTTCTCAAGGTGATCATCAGATACTTTCACTCTAATTTTATTCTTAATGTATTTAATTCTTGAAAATAGTTACTAAAAATGTAGGTGTTGCCAAAAAGCGATGACATGAAAAAGGTGTGATTGTGAAGTCAGGGGTATTTGTCTCTGGGAAGAGACCTATAAAAGTTCAGTAAAGAGACACAACCAAATTTTTCTCTAAGTTGAATGTCAGACTGTAGCTCTATGTTTTCCATTTGAAAATTGGGAGGTAACTTATTTATGTCAACTGAATGCAGAGTTGCAAATGCACCAAAATATTGATAATTCTCCCTGGAAATCTTGAAATCTATTTTCAAATTCTTATATCAAATTGAAAAACAAAGCTGCATATTTTTTGCTAGTCACAAGAATGTGGTTAGCCAATGTGTCAAAATGCATAAAATTGTTTGCCTTAATTTCAGTTTCATTTAGAACACTGTTATGGTTTGAAACATTGTACTGATTCCTAAATTGGTTTATACCTTGAACACTTATGTTTAACTCATTTAAATAAGCAGTTAAACCCACTAAAAATGCCATTTTTCACTCTCATGTACTGGCACAAATTTGGTTTTTGATATTATGAACCCGATATAATATATAGATATGTTTGTTATATGTTATATCAAACAACAAATTAGATATAACAAATTAGAGAATCTTTGATGTCAACTTGATATAACATATAGATATGTTATATGTTATATCAAACAACAAATTAGATTTAACAAATTAGAAAATCTTTTCAACATTTGGCCTCAACTTGGCTGTCTTACTTCCATAACCAGCATCAATACCTTCAAAGAATTCCTAAAGTTGGTGATGAGCTAATCCCTTGGCCTTATGAAATTCACAGTCAGTATCAATGATGATTTGCATAATGTTACCCATTTTTAAAGCTTTTGCACATTAATTTTCTTGATGTACTATGCAATGACACTTTGTTAAACATGAGTTTTGGGGGGCAATTGCATCATCTTCTATTAATTTTGCAAGTCCCTGCCTTTTACCTACCATGACTGGGGTACCATCAGTAGCTATACCAGATATGTTGATAATGGACAAGAAAATCACTTTAGCATATTTTTTTACTGCTTTGCATAAATCTCTTGATTTGGTTGTGTCTTTTAACGGCACTAAAGAAGCCATTTCTTCAGTGACATTACATTCATCATCAATACCTCTAATAAAAATGGCAAGTTGAGCCATATTGTAGCATCAGTGCTGTCATCAATCACCAAAGCGCAACATTTGAAATTAGCAGCTTGACTCCCCAAACTTCTTCCCATAAATTTTCCAATTTCTTTAGTTCACCTGGCTATAGTCCGGTGAGACAAACTGATTTTAGAAATAACCCCCCCTTTTTCAGGGCAAATTATATCTGCCATGCTTTCCATACATTGTTTAATAAACTTACCATCAGTACATGGTTTTGATTTTTTTGCTACTAACTATGCTGTCACATAAGTACCTTTTACCATAGAATCCATCTGAGTTGTAACTTTAAAAATAAAAATTGGTTGAGAAGACAGATTTTTTTTCAGTTCCACTATTTTGTCCTTAAGACACACCCCTTCATACACATTGAATCTGGCAGCATGTTTTTGCCAGAATGCCTTGTCAGATTATAGTCTTTGAAAACTTACACAAATTCCCTCCAAATTAAGCAGAGTGCCTTACTATTTGCTATGACAAAAAAAAAGTACAATCTTCCTTCATCTGTAACTTTTCTTTTGGGGGATTCCGTTTTCTTTTGAAATGTTCTAGAAGCCATGCTGAGATTAAAAAATAATAATAATAAATAAGGGACTAAATTTACTTTTATTATGAAAATTAAGTGATAGGAAAGTAGAAAGCAAGGTTTGGGCCCTCCCACCTTTCAGTTGCTGATGCAGGGCAAGGCGAAGGGCCAATTATAAAGCTAAGTGGGGATGTGTGAGGTGCCATTGAGATGTGGAAGTACCTTAAAAAGCAAATAAGAATGCTCACCTGAGTCCTAAGTAACATTAACACCTAACGTTACAATGGTAGGCTGAAATATTATTGAAAAGCACTGCCTCGCCAAGCCACCAGGAGCACCTGTAACATCTGATGGTGTCAATTACGTATGTTTATTTCATGTGACATTGTGATGTGGCATTGTCATATGCAAAGTTCATGCTTGAGAACTGCACAATCAAGTTCCACCAAAAAAATCACAAAACTATCCCCTAATGTTTTAAGTAGTTTACAATTTGGGGTTGAGCTGCTGCGTTCGTAGCTATCCTGGGGTGCAGGTGGCACTGGGGCTCAAATTGGACACTCTTAATCTAGTTCATCTCATATATATATATTTATATATATGTATTTTTTTTAATATTCCAGCCATATTCCTGGTCATGACTTTATGTGTTTGTAACAAGTGACCTGCATTACAAAGGATTTTTTTTTAAAAAATGAGTTTTCTTATACCCGTGAAGTGACTTAGTCTGTAGTGAAAACTAGCAGGTGACAGTGAAACACTGGTGGGTGTTTCCAAGTGCCCTAAGTCCCACTTGGAGACACGCTTTCCCTTCAACAAACCGTGAGAATAGAGTTGACATATGTCCTAGTATATTATTTTAATTAAACTCTTCCAATGATTTCCAGAAGCATCATGTGTGGAAGTATAAAAAGTTTCTCCTATAGTTTGCAATGCTCCTTGTTGCCTATTTCCCAACTGGGACAGAGAGAGGAGCAAGAATTAATGGTCCCACTATCGTGGAGAAGCACAGTTCCCTCACACAGATACATCCATTTACAGGCACCAACTGTTCTTGCCAATTCTTCAAGCCCCAGATGAACCAGGCACCCAGCTAGGTCCAACGGTGGGTACAAAGAGGAATGAAACCCACTGTGTACCTTCAAGTTGCTTCTGGCTTAGTGGAAGAAACTAATAAAAACATATATACGGAGAAAGAGGCAATGGAGAATTAGATTGGAGGTTTACCATTCTCAGAGATAGACGAAGAACAAAGAACTGAGAAATTCGTATCTCACATATTTGCTTTCAAATCTATCTACAACTCTCTGCTCTTGATATTTCCCCCTTGTTGCTTTTCTTAAATAAAGAAACCAAAAGAGTAAAAGTGGAAGAAGGAGGAGAGCTTCCTATACCTGTTCTTTGTCATTTTTCTCTCTTTTGTCCCAGGCATTTTGTCCACATCTTTCTGTTATTTGGCCCAGGCAGTGGACACTGTCCAGCTCACCCTCCCCTGCTCTGGTTTCTCCCACCCCTGCTCATTCTGCTTCTCTGCCACTTCACCTCCTGTGCACCCTTTTACCCAAGGAATAGGGACTGGGCAGCTCGCACGTGTCCCTGCTCTGCACTGGGCCTTCGAGATGCAAAGATGGATCTGATCACTGCCTCGAGAAAGCTTGTTTACAAAACTCTCCATCTCCTAGGGATCTATCAAGCCTCCATATTATGTTCCTTTTTTATTTCTCCTGCTCTCTCTCCTCAGACTATTTTTATTTCTATCTTGACTGCTGTTAGAGGCCTCCTATGAGAAGGAAATTATCTATAATGGAACAGAAACATTAAAAGCCTCAGTTTCCTTGGAAATTATTGAGCTCATGAGAGGTTCACATTGGGCTTTGCAGTTGGAGAACTAACTTATAAGAAACTTTGTCTTTCTAACCAGATTTTAACACTTACCCTGTCTGGCTTTTCTTCAGATATTGTGTTTTAAACTTTGGCCTGTTAGAATTTTCTGTAAGCTCCATTCAACACCAGATGATGAAGGAATGCCTTTCTAAATTCCTGAACTTGGACTAAATATGTCCAAGTTAGGAAGCCTGGAGGCAGTGAATACCCAGGTCTCGTTTGGGCAAACCCGAATATGCTCTCGGGCCAGGACTCAGCTAGTCTGAGTGATCTGCTGTGTGCCACTCAAGTTAAGGGAACACTGATAATTTATGAGTTTTTCATCATCTATGTATTCATTCACCCACAAAAATAGATTCTGAGCACCTACTCTGTAGTAGGGATTACAATGTTGGGATTACAATGTTGAACAAGATGTTGGGATTACAATGTTGAACAAGACACAGAAAGCTCCAGCTCTGATGGAATTTTCAGCCCAGCTGAGAATAGGGATAATCAAATATGCTCAGTAATTCTTTTTTTTTTTTAAGATAGAGTCTCACTCTGTCACCCTGGGTAGAATGCCGTGGTGTCATCAGAGTTCACAGCAACCTCAAACTCTAGGGCTCAAGCAAGAGATCTCCTGACTCAGCCTCCCGAGTAGCTGGAACTACAGGGACCCACCATGATGCACAGCTGGTTTTTCTATTTTTAGTAGAGACAGGGTTTCGCTCTTGCACAGGTTGGTCTCGAACTTCTGAGCTCTAGCAGTCTACCCACCTCAGCCTCCCAGAGTACAGGATGAAAGGTGTGAGGCACCACCCTGGGCCAGTAATTCTAATACTATGTTAGCATCACCGTTTCCCAGGTGTGAGGCAGGGGTGCTGTGTTCTTCTTCAATGTTTTCAATGTCTCTGGGAGACAGGCACTGTTAATCTCCCCCACTTTACATGTGAGGGAATCAGGACTTGAGGACATTAAATAACTGGCTGCAAATCACAGAGTTCTGACCCCCCCCCCCAGGTACATTGGAGTCCATGATTCTCTTCCACCGCACTATACCATCTCCCACAAAAACTTGACATCGTAAATGAACTGTCGTCAGGATTGGGAAGGAACACAATAAAGCATCATCCACAGTGTCTCACGCTACTAATCCGCAGGCAGATTTAGAAATAAAATGACAACATGCTTTCAAAAGGTCATTCTCAATGACCCAAACCATTTTCTCATTTGAGGAGTGAAAAGAATTTCTGCGCAATGAAATAAAAATGATAAAAGAATTGTTTTTTTAATCTCATTCATTTTCAAAAGCTATGTTCATATTCCTAATGCTTTGTCTGCAACCCAAGACTGAAAAGGGAAAAAATAATAATAATGAAGACTCGCTTCCCTTCTTGAGAGGAAAAAAGAAAGAGAGAAGAAAGGACGCACAAAAGCAGGGTTAAAAATTCTGTCTCTGGCTAAGGTCAGCAGGTGGCCCAGATCCAGACAACCCACTGGAACCTCAACTTTATAAATGTCCCCCACCTCACTCCCTGGGCAATGTTCCTACAGATGTCATTACCATCCTGCAGGTCAGAGCAAAGAGGCTATTCCTTGATTCTACCTGGGAAGATTTTCTTTTATCACCAGAAAAAGGATAAAAACTAAATTCTTAGAAAAGGAAGAGGTTTCCAGAAAGTAGATCTAAAATATAATCTACTCTGGAATTTTCTGTTCCATCTTGATTTTCAGTTTGTACAGGACATCTTGGAAGAAAACTAGTGCATGGACTATGAGTCGGAAAGTTCAGGTTTTCTTTCCAGGTTTGGAATGACCAACATGGCGGCTCTTTATAAGTCTCTTTACCTCCCTAGGCCTTGGTTTCCTCCTCCATAAAATCACAGTATTTTTGGACTTTATAGTTCTCCTTCCAGCTCTAATACTTTGTGATGGTATTGCCTGGACCTCACTAGATAACTACTTGTCTGGATCTTCTTTCTAACGGATGCATTCCCATGGGAAACCAGAGTCTCTAAGCATCTATAGCAAACTGGGTTTATGTCTCTAAGTAGGTGGGCTGCCCATCCCTAATGGCCTTTCTTACACCAGAAGTTTGAGGCAGGGCAAGACTAAAAAGAAATCAGAGTTCAAAATGCTTGGGATAGCTTCCTGACCTGGGAAAACAATGCAAGTTCTACCAACTGACTCTAAAGGGAAGAAAACAAAATATAATGATCTTCTTAATGGGGATAACATTTTTAAAATACCAATTCTCTGTATTTCTTACTTCTTCCTCAAAATTATGTTTCTCAGCATAGCACCACTCCTCATCTTGAGCCCAAAGGAAATAAGAGTAAATGCCACTGCAGGCACGTGGAATAAGTTACAGTGTGTGTGGCTGTGTGGGAGTACAGTGGGAGGGTCCCCCACCAGCCTGGAAGAGAAAGATGAATGTGTGACCTTCTACTCCCCAGCAAACCGTGAGAAGCATGAGGGGATAAGAGAGGGAAATGATGGCCATGCACGCCTCCAACTCTCTCTCTCAGCCAAAGTTCATTGCCACATAACAAGCTACCACAACTCTAGCATCTTGAATCAACAGACACTTATTACCTCACAGTATCGGTAGATCAGGATTATTTGTCCAGGGTCTCACAAGATCAAAATGGCAGCTTAGCTCATTCTCATCTGGAGGCTTGACCAATGAAGACTCTGCTTCCAAGCTCACTCAGGGTGTTGGCAATTTTCATTTCCCTGTGGTTGTAAAACTGAGAGTCCTGCCTTTCTACTGGTTGAAGCATTTCCTAGAGGTTGCTGACATTTCCTATAGGTCACCTGCAATTCCTAGAGGTCACTGCAGCTCCTAAAGGTCACAATGTCTTTCCCCACATGGGCACTTCATCAGTCAGCAAGGAAAGTCCCCAGGGTGTTTGGTAACAAGATGAAGTCATACATAATGTGACATAGGCACAGGAGTGACACTGAATCTGTTTCTCATATCTTACCGGTTGGAAGCATTTGCAGGTCCCACCCACACTCAGGGGAGGGGACAACACAAGGGTATGAGCATCAGGACGTGGGGATCACTGGGGGTGCCTGAGAGTCTACCGCCACAAAACCACAAGCAGAAAGGCCCTTGCTCTCGTTGAGTCCCCAAGGAGAGAATGTTTTACAGGACACTCCCCACCCTCATGCCCCACGTACGGTGGCCACGCGAGAGCAAAGCCGTGTTAGTCTAAAACAGGCCTGAGTTGGTTTGCTGGGGTCTCCCTCCTTATGTGAATCGGACTTGGAAATCGTAGATGCTCTGTAGAAGGAACTGGAAAATAACTGTCTTGCTGGACACACAGCAAGTCAGAGATCTTTGTGATGGAGCAAAATGACCCTGTGGCTAAGGGCAGCCAAGACCAGGAAGCAACAAGTGGCAATCGTGGCCAGGACTCGGTCTGGAGGCTACACACACTGGCTCAGTCAAAGGGCAGGTCCACCAGGCCCTTCCCAAGCTGACAGAGAAGCAGTCTCAGGTCTTCGGCAGCAGATGCCCACACGGGGAAAAGGCCAAACCCAGCAAGGCCAGCGAGGGCTCAGGCAGCAGCCACAAACCTGCACGAAACCCTCAGGAGCCCTTCCCCATTGCTGCAGGAACAGAGTGAACGCACCCATCTACCATCTTGAGAGGAAGGATTCTGAAAGCCTGAGCAGTTACCTGAAAGGGACTATTTTAAACCAAAAGGAGACTGACATATTGTTAATTGGCTCATTTAAAGTTCACGTTTGTTTCCCTGCTACCCCAGAGCTGGAGGATCTTGAAAAAAATTCAATCAGTTATAGAGAAATAAAGAAAGTACATTTTCTTTGCACAATTGGATTGTATGAGTAAATTTGTAATCGTGCTACACCTGCTATGTAACAGACACTATACGCATATGTTTTCATAGAGTGCTTCCACAATCCTGGGAGGGAAGTGTTATTATATTCCCATTTTACAAATGAAGTCAAAACCCTGAGAGGTTAAGTAATTTGTACAAGGTCACCCAGCCAGTAAGTGGAAAAGTTTATATAGAACCCAGAATTTTCTGATTCTAATACTGACGCTTTTATTCCCTGTGCCTCTGTATTCGTCAGAATTATTAGCAGGTGAACTCCTGTAACAAGCATTCCCCAAACCTCAGTGGATTAGCACAAGAAATTCTGGTTCTCACTTATTTCACAGTCCAGTGCTTGCTGGTGAAAGAGGCTTTGCTCTGCATAGCCTTTTGGAAATCCACCCTCCGTCCATCCTCTGATTCCCCACTCCTGAAAATCCTCAGAGTCTGCTCTGATCAGCCAGCAAAATGCAGGAGAGACCATGACGTGTTGTGCAGGGTTAGAGTAATGTAATGGGCCACGCCTGGAAATGGTGTCTGTCTCTTTTGCCAACATGTCTCCCAGAACGCAGTGACATAATGCCACCTAACTGCAAAGAAGGCTTAGAAGTGTCATCTAAGCATATGCCTAAAAAACAAAGGAATGGGGTTTGTTTGGTTTGCCACAACCGCATATGCTCATAACCTAAAAGACACACACCCATGTCATCTTTCCCACCTCCCTTACTCCAGAGGAGTCAGATTTTTCCCTCCATTAAATATGAAAGTCGAAATTCAGAAATTAGTCTGATAATAAAATGGGAAAGAGACCAGATGCAGCCAGAAAACTTCAGGTTTGGCTCTGTAGTATCCACATTTTGCCCTGAGTTACTTATGACCCATATTGGTTTCATACAAATGAAATTAGAGCTGGAGCCCATGGTTGTCATGATCTCTGGAAAGAAAGAAAGGGAAAGATATTGAGCCAGGGCAGTCCCTTCTGCTCAGCTAAAATCATAGCACAGCCTATCTTTGTGACGGGTCTGTCTCTTGGATGTTGGAATTCCTACAGGAGGAGAAATCCAAGATGGCATTGTTGATTTTCCTATAGTCTTAGAGTGGCCCTAACTGCCTGGGCTTAAGCCATTCTGAGAAAACTGAGAATAATAACAATAGATATATCATAGCTCAGAATAGAAGTTACCATGTCATATTGAATTTTGTTCCCCCAAGGCTGGTAGGCACTAGATGAATGGTCATTGATTTGATCTGACCAAAAGTTTCTTTGAATAGTCACTATAAGAAGATGGGCTTGGAAAATGTCTTTGGCTGGAATAAGGACAGTACTTTTTTGTTTTGTTTTGTTTTAAAAATCACTGATGTCTTGGAATAATATTGTTCTTGATAAATGCAAAACTGGGATACATAACTCTCCACTCGAGGATGGTTACCATGTGTCCCCGACTTAGGATGAAATTAAGAGATGTGCCAACCGTGATTTCCAGCATCCTTCAGTGTCTGGTAAATGAGCAGCAAGTCACAGCTTCTGGGAGGTAACGTAGGGGGTCCAAGAGGGGTACTGGCCTCCTCCCTTGAATTAAACCACAGTAGGTCTGTCTTCATCGCTTGACATATTCGGTACCATATGAAAGTTAAAGAAAGGATTCAAGGTTAAAGACATTGGCAAACCCCTGGAGTAAACCAGTCTATTTGCTTAGATGTCATATAGGGCACAGGTAATTCTGCTGGTCTCCTTGTGTCAGAGAAAAAAACAACAGGGCAGGTGATGGTGGCAACTCAGAATTTACCTTCCTCAAAGGTATTTTGGAGAGCAGAATGACAATGGGCTTTAGAAGAAGACAGACCCTAGATCAAAACATGAATCTTATAGGTATATACGTTAATACACTGACCTTGCAGGATGGTTGTGAAGAATGCGGAAGACCACAATTTTAAAAAGACCACACGTTTAAAAAGGAGACAATATATCGTAGTGATTAAGAGTATGGGGTTGGGAGTTGGACTGCCCGCTTCAAGACTCTGCCACTTACCCTCTGGGAAACCTTGGGCAAGTTAATTAACTTCACTGATCCTCGGTCTCCACATCTATAAAGTGGGTTTTATAATAGTAGTCACCTCATAAACTTGCCATAAGGATTAAATGAATGGGTATTTGTGAAGCAGTCAGCACAGGGCTCAATATTTAGCAAGGGGACAGTGATGATAATTATTATAAATGTAGATCCAGACAGGCAGAAGACGTCTAACGAATGATAGTTATGATGACTTTAACATACGATCTCCTCTCAGAAAAAGCAGAACTAAAATGAAGAAAAGGCAAGTGGCCATTGGTTGGTAATGCAGAGTGAAAGACTGATTTCCTTAAAGCATTGAACATGACCAGAAAAATTGCTTGAGTAGGCAAGCAAAAAACTGTGGGGTGTTTGTGAGCTTAGGAACCATGGTATCATGGCATCAACCAGGGCTGATGTCATACTCACAGACAGGGCATCACCCTGCAAAAGGAAAAGCAAGCAGCCTGGCCTGGCTGCTTAGGCCTCATCCCAAAAAGCAGAGGACTGACTTCAGACACACACGTGGAACACAGAAGCCAACAGCAGATCCCTTTATCGGTTTTGCAAACTCACACCTTGTATCGTGCAGGGATGACCATCCAGCCAGATGCAGACAGACAGCAAGGCAAAGAACCCCAAGAAAGGAGAGATGCTTAGCCAAGGATGGGCTAGCTAGGGGGTTATTTTTTTGAGCCACCTCCTATATGTCATTTAACAGGCAAGCGTGTGATGTCTCGTTGGGCAAGGTTGGTGTTAAAAACAATGGACAGAGAATGGTCTATAGGTAGCTTCTGCTCCCAAGCATCTCGAGACCCACTGCCCATTAAAGAATCCTTTTCCTAGGCGGCCCACCAAGCAATAAGATCAGACGGTAACTTTGCAAACTCATGTTTTATCTTTTTAATATAAAAGCCAATTCCCTCGAATTATCCATTAGAGGCAAAGAAGGGGGGGGGACCACCCAACAGTTAACTTTTAAAATCTAAACTGATTAATTTCTCAAATGAATAATTTAGATCTTAGACATGAAATCATTTGGAAAAGAGCTTCCACTTTAATTTCATTCTACACCTCTCGACACCAATGGATGCCACTGTTCACAAAACCTAATGCTGGTCTCATCTGTAACAAAGGCAGAAAGCAGAGCCTAATGGCAGAGGGGGTTCCCTTCCAATTCTGAGTGGAAAGGGCAGGACATGGGTGAGCTACAGCCAGGTCAATCCCTTCAAGCTCAACAAACAGCTCCTAAAGGGCAAATGCTCAGGAGTTGAGATATTAATCTGGAAATGTTAACTGGAGACTAACTGGATTACTCATCTCCAAAACACTTGAATACAATAAAATACATCTCCCAACAAAGCCATGTTATATTTTGTCTTTAATAATAAAAGCCATCAGATTAAGTGTAACTTGTCATTATGTGGTAGTTGTGGAAGGACGTGTCCATAACAGGCACATCAGATATCAGAGGCAGGTTCAAATCCTGACTCCATCATTTACTGGCTGTGTGACCTAGACTCATCTAGCGCCTCAGTTTAATAATCTGTAAAGTGGGAATATTATCACTCAACTCATAGAGTTTGACAAAGACACTCCCCTTGGACCAAAACTTTAGTCACCCCCCTCTGAGTCCTTGGTTTGGCTGGCCCCAACCTTCAGCTTTCCTTTCTGTCTTTGTAGAATCCATTTGAGCAAGAATCCTGCTACATCCTCCACTCTTGGTATCTGATGACCCCGGCCTGCTTCAGTAGTAATCCTATCAGGCAGAAACCCCCTTGTCCTTGATGTTCCCTCTTAGTAATTTTCTATCCACTCTGCTCCCTGGTTATAAGTCACTACTTGTCCTTGACAGAGTGGGAGCTGAGTCCAATCTCTCCCCCACTGCAGTGGTCCCTATACACCTATGGTTGTGGTCCCCCAAAATAAAGTCTGAAGTCTGCCTCACCATCTTTAACAATGTCAGAATAATTTTTCCCTCTAACAGGTTGAAGTAAGAATGAAATGATTGATGTAATCCAGATATAGAACTTTGTACAGTATCAGACAGAGTCAACTCCTGGGCTCTCTCTTTCTCATTCTCTCGCTCTCTTTTATTCTCTCTGCGTGTCAGTTACTATTACCAGGTGAGGCACCATGGATTCGTTAAAGAAGCACCATCACCTCTTACACCTCACTTTATGGTTCTCTCCAGACCCTTGAGATATAAGAAGTTTTTATGTGAGTGGCTAAGACCAACTTGAGGCTTCAAAATCTAGAATTGACCAGACTTGGTCTCAAGCCACAGCTGTGCCCATTTTGAGCTATATGACCTTGGGCAAGATGGTTGAACTCATTATGTCTCAGTGATATCATCTGTTAAGTGGGGAGAACAGTAATAACTATTCAGAGAAGGATTGTGAGGATTAAATAAATCTATAATATATGTTAAGGTTGTCAGCACAGTCAATGCTATCATTAACAACAATACGGGTGTTATTAGAGTAACAAGCTTTGTCTCTCTGACTTCAGGATCCTTTTCTCTAAAATAAAGAAATTAGATGATCTTTAAGATCCCTGTCAAAACTAATATTTTTAAAATTTCTGAAACTATTACCACTTTACAGATGCAAAAACTAAGTCACATTTCACAAATAACAAACCCCATGTCTTCCCAGACCATTATCCCCATAACTAGCCCCTAAATACTTTATTCTGTTTTAATTTATAGGCCTACCAAAGGCCTGGGCCTTTTGAATGTTCTGCTGGAATGTTAATTATGGGAAATTCCAGAATCCGTGGCTTAGAGACAAGTTCTCATTTACTCTGCTCCCTGGCACTGGGCTCCCTCTTGCCTTGCCTTCAGAACACCGACTTACTTTCCAAAGCCCACGCAGCCCAAGCCAGATGGCGGTGCCTCCCAGCCCCTGCCACCTCACGCCCCCCACTGGTGCCAGCTCTCAGAGCTCCATCCTCTGCCCTGGGTCTTTCCTTCCTTGTCCCAAGTCTCACAGGTGGCCATAAAGAAAGCCTTCTTTTATACCTCATCCAGAAACACCTTTCGAACCCTCTTCTGGGTCTGAGTCACTACCGACCAGAAAGAACCACAGGTTCACTTGTTTCTTACCAGATTTAAACACCCTCCATTTATTTGAAAGAAACCATTTCTTTCGTCGCCAAGGTTTTGCTTTTCCTTTGCTTGTTTTACTGGTGGGGGCATTTTGCACTCTGCCATGGGACATTTCACCAGCTGACTCAATCAGTGACTTGTTTGGCTCCTCTCCCTGTAACAGGGCAGCATAGAAAAGGCTCCAGGGGCTCACAAGCCAGAAGGCCCTAGGGGCAGCTGGCCTGGTCCCTGTTCTGCCTGCTCTGGTCTCTGACTTCATGACTTGTAGGCTACCACCATTCATAGAAAGGCCGGACTTCTCCCTGGTAGGAGGTTCCAAACATCTTCCCAGTGGTAGGAAGTTTTGAAAAGATCAGGATGAAATCATTTTACCACAAGGATATTTGCACTAGAATGTGTTTTGCAGCTCAATTCACTATCACCAAGATGTGGAAGCAACCCAGCTGTCCATCAACCCATGAATGGATTAACAAACTGTGGTATATGTATACCATGGAATATTATCCAGCCATAAAAAGATAGAGACCTTACATCTTTGGTATTTACCTAGAGGGAGCTGAAGCACATTCTTCTTAGTAAAGTATCACAAGAATGGAAAAGTACCCAAGGCACTCAATACTAATATGAAGCCAGTTGAAAAACAACTGCACACCCGTATGAGAGAAGAATAAGAAAATATTCAAGGCTCGGTGCCTGTGGCTGAACAGGCTAAGGCGCCAGCCACGTACACTTGAGCTGGCAGGTTCGAATCCAGCCCGGGCCCGCCAAACAACAATGATGGCTGCAACCAAAAAATGGCCAGGTGTTGTGGCGGGCGCCTGCAGTCCCAGCTACTTGGGAGGCGGAGGCAGGGGACTCACTTGAGCCCAGGAATTGGAGGTTGCTGTGAGCTATGAAGCCACAGCACTCTATCCAGGGTGACAGCTTGAGGCTCTGTCTCAAAAAAAAAAAAAGGAAAAAAAAAAAGAAAATATTCAAGTGGGTGGAGAGGGAGGAGAGAGGGACAGGAGGGGAGAGGGAAGGGGATTGTCATGCTGTCACCTAATGTACACAATGTAAGGGTATACAGCACACCCCGGGTGAAGGGCTCAACTACAACTTGAACTTTACCTTAGAAATGCAAACAATGTAACCTAATCATTTGTACCCTCATGTCAATCTGAAATTAAAAGAAAAGAAAAAAGACACAGAGGGTGGGGCATTCACAGAAGAGAATGTGTGTTGGGCAGAAAGGATCGTTAATATCCTCAGAGTAGTCAGAAGACAGAAAAAGTAAATAAAACATTATTTCAACTGCCTGTCCCACCATATTCTTCCAAGCAATGATCTCCATATCCCAAGGCTAATGTTGGGGGGTGGGATTATTTTCAAGGGCAGCAGCATTAATGAGCCCTGGTGGGCAGGTGGGCAGTGGGGTGGCAGGCTCTGGGGAGATCCTCCTCGGGTGCTCCAGGTGAAGAGAGGGTGAGGAAACCGAGGGGCCACGGTTCTTGCCCTTGGGTGAACTGAGTGATTTACCCCCTGACGCCTCAAGTCACCTCAAGTCATCAATGAACAGAGCATGCGTGACTCTTGGCTTTTGGCTTTCACAAGTGCTTTCAGTTTATCCTCATTCCTCAGGCCTTCGGGGATCAAAGGATTTTCCTTATGTGGCCAGTTCAGCACATGAAAGGCCAGGGCAGCTGGCTCCCACCCTTACCCAGGTCCCCTGCCCAGAAGGCCATCTGTCCACTCTGTGCAGGCTCAGGACTCCGGGCACAGCCTGGGATGCTCGGGTGGGCCTGCCTTCCTTTCCTTCCTGCAAGGAACCAGTCACCTCGACAAGCGAAAATGAATTTTGCTGGGGACACGAGCCAGGCTTGGAAGACTTAATTTTTCTTATCCAAGCATTCAACTCCCTGAGACTCAAGCAATCCGTCTAGTGTAGCAGAAAGCCGTGTCCATTTTTATTTGGAGCTATTTACTACGTATTAGCAACATACCAAGCACTGTTCCGTGACACCCAGGAGACTTTCTTCCCACTTTAGACTTATTTATGCTAAAACAACTACACACCCCAGAGCTTCACTCCCAAAGCCGGCTGTGGGGGCCACCCAGGGGACCCCGCCATAGTAAGTACAAGTGTTAGAGCAGCAACCCCTGGCATTCCTAAGGCGGGCACCCTGGATCAACGCCCACGCGGGCTGGCTTTCTCTGGTGTGTGTGACATGTGTCGGGTCTGGCTGAGGTTTCAGTGGACTGTGATAAGAGGTGCCCCAGTAACTCTGGAAACTCTCTGAACTCAGTGTTCCATTTCACAGATGCTCTCTGGTCCCCCTGGAGGACACACGACCAAGACCCTTGGTATATGCAACAGTCTTAGAGGCCACTGCAGTTAGCTTGTGTGTCACTGCTCTCTCAGTCCAAATTACGTTCTTCTCAAGAATTGGTTGTGTTGTTCTCAGAATCCGCATTCCAAATGTCATTGTTATCGTAATTATATAATTTTAGTCAATATTATACCTGTGCAGAAATAAAATGTGTTTCTATGAAAACTAAGTAGCATGTTTTGGAAAGAACTGGTAAAGACTATTACAAAAAAAAAATACTGCTTAATGAGACATAGGCAAGACAACAGTAAAAGATTGGAGCAAAATAGTAAAAGTCTGAAATGGCTCTGCTTTCTGATTGCTTCATCGGTGTCCTTCAATTTGCCTCCTGCGTTACAAGACCCAAAGCTGGAAATCATAACTATTGACGTAGGGGTGTGGTTTATGCAAAATGACTGGGACGTTGCCAATCAGGGGCACTTATAGAAAAAGCAGGCCTACATAAAAATAAGACTCAGAATAGAAAGAGATAGTGAGTAAAAATACATTTATTTAAGATAAAGTCAAATGTTTATGGTATAAATGCATACTTTTCTATGCTTCTCTTCTTCACCTGAGTTTTTTTTCCAGGTAACCAGCTACAGTCTGCAAAGCGGGCTTCTATGTACTAGGAGATAAACACACCAACTTACCCAGGGAGTGACTTAGACACAAAAAAGCGCTGCCACCAGCCCACAGGCTTTGTCCTCCTTACTGCCACGAGGTCTTCACTCCTTCATTCATCCGTTTATTGAGTTCGTCAGTCTCCTTGAGCCTCCAGAGACAGGCAGTGTGCCAAAGACTGGGGGTGCGGCAGGCAGGAAACTGGACAGTGGCATCCCCTGGCACACTTCCCTGGGGTTCCACCCTCCAGCCTGCCCTCCCATCTCCCCTCCACCTACCAGATTCCTCTCATGCCCTCCTCTTCTGCCCCCATGCCACCGTGACCTCATGGCTATGCTGCTGCTCTATCCCTTGCCTGGAATCATTCTCCCACCCTGTTCTCAACTTCCCTCAAGCCTTCCATCCCATATGCCGCCTCCTCCTTGGAGTCTAACCAAGCAGAGATGATCTCTTCCCATTCCAACTCCCACAGAACTTTGTTCCTTTTCTAAAATGGAATTTGTCATGTTCTACCTTTTATCACAAGTTTCCTGCCTCAGAGTGAACCCCTTTTCCAATTTGCAAGGCCGCATAGGTCAATGATGAAGACAAATTCATTCTGGCATCTCTGCATTACCTAGTCCAGGGTCTTATTCACAAATTCTAAATCCACTTTGGTTACTAAAATACTACCTATAAAGGTTCACCAAACATATGAGGCTATCAAGAAAAAAATCTGTTGATAGATTATGAATTTGTGCTCTTATTCCTAAGAAATATTTTTGATTGACTATGCAAACTTCAAGGCATCTTTTATTCACCAGCTAGTTTGCAAGTAACACAATGCGATCTGCTAAAAATTCTTTTGGAAATTTTATTTGTTTGCGAAACTTGCATTCTATGGAGATTTTTGTTCCTGCTAGAAAACATCTGGATGCAAAAAGGAAGAAATTAAGTTTTCCTCATACTTCTAGAAATTGATTCTTCCAGGGAGGGATTTTGGTTATCCTCACATGCCCAAGACAGGGAGGTAAGGGATTATGAAGAACGTAATACCTCTTTGCAAATTTCAGAAACCTTCAAATCTCCTTCTCCCACCTGCATTGTAAGGGTTGTGATTTTGTCATCATATCCTGGGCAACTATAAATGAGAATGACCCAAGCAGCCACCCAAGATGGCCATGATTCTAAGCCTTTAGCCCTGTGAACCAAATATTCACAGGAGCCCCAAAATGCACATCTCCGAAATATAATCATTTCCACAGAAAATAATCACAACTCAGTAATGCCCTTCATGTTGCCAACGAGATCGGTTGGTCACCCTACTGATCTAGGCTGGTCTGCCCAGCTTTGCCTGACGTCCATGGTCAGCACACCTCAAGTAGTTACGCGGGGGGAGGGTGGTTTACCTGCCTTTTCAGGGGCGTGGAAAGAAGCAGGGTCACATGGTAAAAAGATTGCAGAACAGGGAGACAGCCTTCCCCAGTTGCCATCAGCTCTGCTCCCTGTGAGCTGTGTGGCTCAAACTGGCAGTGTCATTTTCCCCCTTTGCTAAATGGGGGAAAGAGTATATACTTAGCAGTGTTGTGGTGAGAAATAAGTGAGCTACTGTCAGTAAAATGCCTTGTACCTGGAGGATCACCACAATGAACTCATGAATTCCTCACTTTGATTCATGTTGTTGCTCATAAAACATTTGCATACTCATTTGAGCCTGTTGAACTCCCTGTGTATGAGGAAGGGCGAACACTGCCAGCCCAAATGACTGAACTAATTATATTTGACCTTGTCAATGGACGAGAATGGATGATGGAGCCGCCTTTGTCATCCCCATTTTATAGATAAGGAAACTGCTGAACCAGTAGTTCCACCGCTCAGGCCAGGGTGGTCTGTTCTCCCAAGGGGTCTGTCACCAAAGGGCTGCTTGAAATGGCAAAGACCAGCACATCGAAAAGACACAGGTGAAGACTCTGAGTAGAACCTTTCACAGAAGAAACACAAATGGCCAGTAAATGCAAAAAAAAAAAAAAAGGGCAAACTCACCAGTAGTCAAGGTATATAAATTAAAATAAAACCAAATGCTTTTCCCCCATCAAATTAGCAATTTTTAAATATTACTGCTCAGTGTTGGAGAAGGTACAGGGAAATGCATACCTCATACATACTTAGCACAAGTGCAAAGCATTATAATTTTTCTGAAATTAACTTAGAAGCATACAAAAATCCTAAAGCAATTCAGGAGTCCAGGTCCAGGAATTTATCTAAAATTACACTTGAATATTTAAAAAATCAAAGATGCGTATTGTAATATTACTTACAAAATGAAATTGCAAACTACCTAAATGTCCAAAATAGAAAATTAAATACATCTAGTAACACCTATATAGAATATGAATTCTGTATTCATTAAATACAGAATTTAGAAGATTATTTAATGACATGAAAAATATTACACATTATGTTTTGGTAAATGAATAGGTTTAAATGATATATATGTACAGAATATGGTTTCAATTTTATAATCAATTATACACACCCATTAATAAAAACATTGAGCAAGAAATATACAACTTTAATATTATGCTCACTCGGCTGAGGAATTGCAGGTTTTTTTCTTTGTCATATTCTTTTGTTTTTTCTTTATTTTTTAATAAATATGTATTTATCATCAGAAAAATGTTTTGCAAAATTTTAGTATTTTCAAGTTGAAAGCTTACTGTAAGCAAAATAAATAGTTTTCCTGGAAAACAAAAAAGTAACCATAACCCTTACACATCATCTTCTCAGATGAAATACTATTTTGATGTACTACCATATCAAAAAATTATCCTAAGCATTACACCACCACAGAGGTGCCAACTCTGGTTTTGTGCACATTTACGACCCCATTAAACCTGATCTGACAATCAGCAATGGAATGTGGCAGATGGGAAGATCAGGATGTAGGACTTAACTCACCCACCAGCAATCCGTGTTATCAGGGTGTTGACCACAAGGCACCTGGATTCAACACTGCCAGCCCAGGGGTTCGCAAAAACAAGGCCAGATGGCCCAGAGGCTGCAAGGATTGATTGAGGATATTTGTGGAGCAAAAATGGCAAAAGCCCTCCATTCCATCCAGTCACACAGTTTTATAATAGATTGCTTCTGTTGGGGGGTTTTATTTTTCATTTTCCTTTCTTTTCATCCATTACCAGTTCTATCATAGTGTAGTTCAGGTAGGGGTGGCATACCCACAGATTGCCCTCCCTGAAACACGATGAGCCTTTGCATTGATCTATGCCCAGCTGACCGACTCCTCCTCCCCTCTGGCAAATGATAGGTTTAGAAGTGGGCATATGACTCAGTCAGACCAAGCAGCCTTTCCTGGCAACTTGCAATATGATTATTTGGAGCTGTCAGCAGCCATCCGACCTGTCATATAAGGGGACTCTCTTAGAATTAAGCAGGAAGCCTGCAGATGAGAAAGAGAGGGTTGATGGTGTAAGCATTATTTGAAGTGCTGGATCCATCTATTCCTGAAGCAGCTGTTGCTCATAAATTTCCTAGGTGTCTGAAAAATTAATATCCTTTAAAAAGATTAATGCAGGCTTCTTTCTCCTTTGACTTTTTGGTATTATGACTGATATAATTACGTAAGATTTGGCCTCTTCCCACTTAAAAATAGTCCTTATCCCTGAAAAAACTAGTAGAAGTAGTCTCCTTTAGCTTCTAGCACAGTGAGACTCAGAAGAGTAAACAGGTGTGTGTGGGAGGAGGGGAGAAGGGCTCAAATTCATAGGTCAAAGTAGTCTTTGTGGTTCATGAGCTCTAGCCAAGTTCACCAAGGGAGTAAATTAAACAGAAAGTTACAGCCATACCCCACCTATTAATAAAATATGTGTTCTTTGGGAAAATATTAATAGTTACCACAAAGGGTGTGGAAGGAACTCCAGTACTGTCCCCTGACCCCTATTCTCCTCCTATTCCTGGACACACAGCTAAACCACATTTCTCAGCCTCCCCTGCAGTCAGATGTAGTGTCATGACTAGGCCCAGCCATCACGAGGTGAGCAGAAATGCATTTTATTTACTCATCCTATGGTGGTTGCTATTTCTGAGCAGCTAAGATAGAGCCCAACATGGGGGCTGGGTCTTTAAGAAAAGGTACAGAACACGTTTTCATGATGAAAGGGTAGAGGTGGCATTATTTTGACTCGAAGATGATGGAAAGGAGCTTTTTGTAGCACTCCTGCTGTGGTCAACACTGTTTCTAGAGCCTGGTGGTGGGAGAACAGGGCTAAGTCTGCAGATGCTGCTGAAGGAGCATCAGGGGAGGGAGAGGAAGTGTGCAGAAGGCAGGAGCAGGCAGGGTCTGAGGATGTGAGTGTGAGCTCTGCCTGCACTGTCATTAGTCAGTTCTCCCAAAGAAGTGAGCACTTTCTCGTCTGCATGCTCCCAAGCACTTAGGAGATACTGGGGCCACAAAGAAAGGTGGGGACAGTCTCTTCCCCTGAAACGGTTACACACCAGGGCCTCCGAGAGCCCGAGGAAGAGCCTAACACTCCCAGGGAGGCTTCACGAAAGAGCAACTATTTGGGAGGACCCTGGAGTACGGACAAAGGCGTGGTGAGCCATCCAGGGAGGGCAACGACAGCAGGGGGAGTCTGGAGGTGCAAAGGAGCATGGCACGTGAAGAAGATGGCCAGAAGTTCTACCTGATAGAGCACGAGTCAACTCCACTGAGTGGTGGGACAGAAGACTGCAGGACGTATGAGAAACGGATCAGCTGACGCCGCAGGAAATTCGGCCAGAAGGGTAAGAAGAGGAGAGAACTGAGGGAGCACCCCCCTGGAGCGGACCAGCAGGTGTTCATTCATTCCGCTAAGGTTCCTTGGGCCCCTGCTTGGAGCCAGGCGCTGCTCCAGATGTCTGGAACACGACCGCGCACAGATGGAAGACACCTGCCCTGTAAGGAGCCTCCAGGCCCATGTGGAGACGGGCGGTAACAAGAACTACGGTCAACAAGCTACCCGGGTAAGAAGGTGGGTGATGTGCCAAAAAACAAAGACCGGAGCGGGACGGGGGCTCAGGAGCGCTGCCATCCTGACTGGGGAGGCCAGGGCAGGCCCCGTGAGAAGCAAGGTTTGAGCAAAGATTCAAAGGAGGTGAGAGTCAGCCAAGCAGAGCCTGGGAGGAGAGTAACCCAGACAGAGGAGGACAGAAGACGTAGGGGACGACCAGCAGGGAGGCAGGGAGGGAGCAGCAGGGACAGGGCCAGAGCTGACAGGGCCACCGTAGACTCTGGGTGTTACTCGGGGTGCGCTGGGGGCCACACTAATGAGACCGCTCCTGCAGAGAAGACGACATCGCAAAGGTCTGGAACGGAAGGGCAAGCACGGTGGCGGATAGTTGAGTAGAGGAAGGGGACTCAGCGCAACCCACAGGCACAGGGACCGGCTGTAGCCTGGTCACAGACAGTTTGTGCAGAGGAACCAGCTGCCAGGAGGAACCTGCAGGCACAGAGGGTAGCGGGCAGCAGACATAGGCTGGGGGGCTGCGGACTTTCTCTTCCGACAGCTCTGGTTTGCTCAGTGACGCGGGAAGCAGGGTCATCAGCTGGGAGCGAGTACAGGGGGACGACACCCGTAACTGAGAACCAATGGCCAGGAGCTAAGAGCCGGGTTGCCTGGCAGCATTTCACAGACCCAGATATTCATGGTCACGAAAGAGAGACGGTCCGTGTGGCTGTGCATTCTTCTCCAGACATCTGCAGCTCCCCCACAGAGGCAGGAGCAAGCGAGCTGCATTCAGTCGAGACGGTAAATTCACCAAGTAAGTCTGCAAAAATGAGAGGCGGCAAAGGGCGCCAGCAATACAGGACAGGGCGTGATTGGGAATTGAAACACATCAAGGAGGGGAACAGGGCCACAGAGCAAAGGTGGGAGAATCAAGAGAACATGGGCCTGGTGCCCCAGAGATTGCTCTGGCTGGGGCGCTGGGGGGATGGACTGGAACCATAGGACCTGGGCGCCCTGCACAGGGGCAGGCCCTGGAGAGCGGGGAACGGCTGCCGCCGTGGTCATGCCAAGGCACAGGAGTAGCGGCTGAGCTGGACTCAGAGAGTCGGAGAAACCCATCTGAGAGCCACGCCGGAGATAGAGGCTCACGGGTCGACTATTCAAAGCTATGTTGTGAAGGTGAACCACAGGGTCCCCGGGGGAGGGGACCCTCAGAGCACAACCTCGGACAGCAGAGGGGCCCGGGACAGGGGTGGTGGAGGAGAATCAGGAAGAAACAACCTGGTGTCCTGGTAGCCTACGGAGAAGCAGACTGAAGAAGGGACAGCATGGGGCAGAGTCAGAGTCATCAGAGAGGTCACACAGTAAGGACCAAACATCGTCCACCCATTTGGCAATTAATGCATCCCTAGAGGACTCAGCAGCCGCTGGTGGGGGAGGCCTGGCAGGAGGTGACGGGATGGAGGCAGCAAGGGTGGACCTCACTCTTCGGAGCAAGGGAAGCCCGTTGTTAGACCACATCTGATAGTTAGTCCCCTACGGCTATGAGCTGAGCCCGCTGGTGGAACCTTTCCTGGAGACGCAAAATGAAAGGGGAAAATGCAAAAATGACTTCATTGCTTCCAAACCTGCAGATCTGTCTGCACACATCTGTAAAACACTGTTGTCAAGACAACTGACAAAGCCTGGAAAACCTGTCCCTCACCCCATTCATCTATCACCTTATTCTGCACCTGCAGGAGCCTGCCTTTTCCTCTCTGTTGCCTTTAGATAACCTTCATTGAGATGAGGACCTGCTCGTTTCACACCCAGAGAAATCTTTATCATTTTTGGATTGGACTATCACCCACTTGGGGAGGTGGTGCTGAAGAGGACCTACAATGGTGCACAAAATGTAGGGGCAGTGGACCTCCGGGTCAGCCATGCGTTAATGCACACATCCTTTAACTACTACATCCCGTACTTGCTGATTTGAGAAAATGGGAATGCAAGGATGAACCAGGATTGTTGGAGAATATACTGATAATAACGACAGAGTATACAAAGTACCCTAAGGGAATTAAGGCCTTATAGATGATAGGTTCTTTATTCAAGCTGTTGTGAAAACTTCTTGGGCATTGGCTGGATTTAAGTCATAAATGCAGAAAACATATCTCACCTAAGTTACTGACAAGGGCTTACAATAATAGGGTGGCTTCAAGATCATCCATGGAATTATCCTCTGAGTTTATAATAAACACAATCACTAATGTTAGGCCTAAGTCTGGGGTAAAGAAGGAATCCTAAAAAACTGAAGCAGTTAAAACAACCTCAGTATCTAGATCATCTCTGCAGTGGCTTCAAATGTCCTCTAGCAGGAATCCCTTTTTCTTTTTCTTAGAAAAAAGAAAGTTATTGCCTGACAATTCTGGAGACCAGAAGTCCACGATGAAACCTCCCCTTTTTATCAGGAAGATTTGACTGTCCCTGCCCACAATTAAGAAAAGATCTCCCTAAACACTGATTCCTTTCTACCCTTTCCTCCAAGCAACACAGGACCCTGGGCTGCGGAGGACCGATTGTCTGCTCTGAGGACACCTGAAGCCATAGCCCAGCTGCCGCATCAGGGGACAGCTGAGGAGCCTTCCTGTCAGTCGGGCCCTGGGAAGCCTCTGCCCAGCCCACCTCTCAGCCCCAGTGTCCACCCTCCTCCTTCCCTGTCCCCATCTCCTTTCCCTCCATCCCATCATCACCCACCCTGGTCTGGAGAACCTCTAACTTTAACCAACTCCCTCATTACTCAGGATGAACATGTTAAAAAAAAAAAAAAGAGCTACCATTGTGATAAACATTGTTAAGTCACACGTGTGAATTACATTTCATAAGCTCACCCATAAATAGTCTCAGTTGAGCTTCACGGCAAGCCCATGAGGGAGAGGATAAGGGTTAATAGCAATACCTCCATTTCACAGTTGGGGATACTGAGTCTTAGGGAAGGTAAATATGGAAAAAGTCACACATTCTATTAACTTTCTATACCTGCTGCAACATATTACCACACACTTTTAGTGGCTTAAAGCAGTACAAACTAGCTGGGTGCAGTGGCTCACACCTGTAATCCTAGCACTCTGGGAGGCCAAAGCAGGAGGATCACTTAAGGCCAGGAGTTCAAAACCAGCCCAAGCAAGAGTGAGACTCTGTCTCTGCAAAAAATAGACAAATTAGCCAGGCACAGTGGCAGGTGCCTGTAGTCCCAGAGGCTTAGGAGGCCAAGGCAGGAGGATCACTTGAGCTTAGGAGGTTAAGGTTGCAGTAAGCTCTGATGAAGCCACTACATTCTAGCCTGGGTGACAGATCAAGGCCCTATCTAAAAAAAAAAAAATCTAAAAAATAACAAACACAAACTTAGTCTCCTATCCTTGTGGGGCTCAGAAGTCCAAAATCAAACTCAGTGGGCTAGAGTCAATACTTGGGCAGGGCTGGCTCCTTTTGAAGGCTCCAGGGGAGAATCCGTGTCCTGGCTCTTCACTGACGATGCTTGGCCAGGGCCTTGAATCCCATCACATTTTCTCACTGTGTCGTCATCACATCTCCCTCCTCCTCTTCTGTGGCCAGATCTCCCACTGTCCCCCTCTTACAGGGACACTTGTGGTAACATCAAGGCCCACCTGATGACCCACGATAATATCCCCATCTCAAGATCTTTAACTTAAGCACAGCCTCTTTACCTTCCATACCAGGTAACGTTCACAGGTCCCAGGGATTAGTGGTGGATAACTTCGAGGCCCATTATTCAGGCCACCACATGTGTCCAGTACATAGCAGGAATTCTACATTCCCTGGTGCTACATTTCCACATATTTTCCCTTTCTTTGGAATTGGCAGTCATCACAAAGTTGCTACTTTTTCAGTTAAGTTCCCAGTCAAGGGACGAGCAAAAGACCCCTCTGAGCATGCTTCTGCCTACAATTCCCCTAGCGATGACCGCCACCCTAACGTGCCCACACAGACTGCACACTGTTCAGCCTCCAGTCCCCGTTCCCTGGCACACCTTTCTCATCCTCCTTCTTCCCATCGAGTCCCATACACTTTTCGGCCTCTGTCCCTCCCCAACCAGACAGTGCACGGCTTGTCCATTTCACCAGGGCCAGACTGAAACACCCAGACTTGGCATCATCTGCGGTTTCCATTAACATCCTGTTTATCGCCTCCCAGGCCTCACCTTGACCACATTTTCACCTTTTCATTGCAAATTACAAAGACAGGGTGGCCCTTTTAGAGAAGGTGCTCCCTTCACATCTGGCAAGGGAGAAGCAATCAGACAAACAAAGCAAATGCTCAACTCTTCTTTTAGAAGTTAACTTAAAATCCACTTGTTCCTCAGCCCCTGTCAGTTTATCTCTCACACAATCCCAAGATTAAAACATAAAGAAAATTTTCCCAGAGAAAATTGGAACTATCCCAGGTGGGCAGGACCGTGTCTGCTGGCTGAGCAGAGGCTGCACCGAGCGTCCCAGCTCAGTGGCCATCCCACAGCAGACAGCCTTCCCCAGCGTCCACCACCACCGTGTGCCAGGGCCACCCGTAAGTGGGGGCACCGTCTCTGACGGATGAGACCAGCTTAAACGGCAAGTGCCTGAGACAGATCAGGACTCAGAGTTGTGTCTCCAAGGTCCTCAGTGAGTAAAATCCTTACTCCATGAGGGCTGTATTTTCTCCAGCCACCACCGCAGAGAGCCACTCTGGGGGTCCGAAGCACCCCTGAATGGAGACTTAAATTAGCCAGAATAGGGGAGCTGAAATAAAACCCTGCATGTGAAGAGATGTCACAGTGGCCTCCTCTTATCTCAAGTGGTTCAGATCACACAATTATACCTCATAAATTTAGTTAATGCATTTTTTTTTTTTTTTTTTTTTAGAGACAGAGTCTCATTTTATCGCCCTCGGTAGAGTGCCGTGGAGTCACAGCTCACAGCAACCTCCAACTCTTGGGCTCAGGCAATTCTCTTGCCTCAGCCTCCCAAGTAGCTGGGACTACAAGTGCCTGCCACAACGCCGGGCTATTTTTTACGCAGTTTGGCCGGGGCCGAGTTTGAACTCACCACCCTCGGTATATGGGGCCGGCCACCTACTCACTGAGCCACAGTTAACACATTTTAACCACTCTCCTCTCCCTCTTCATCCCCTGTCACTGCCCCCCGCCCCAGCCCGTCCCAAATTTCTCTGTAGTTGAAAGTGTTGGGGTTTTCTATGTTTGTTTCATTGGCTTTCCACATGCTCATTGGGCCACAAGACTGATGGGAGCCTGGTCACAGACGCTCCCCAGCTGTGTGCACGTGTCACACCCTTTCTTCCTTTTGACCTTTGGACACGTGGTTGGAAATCCTGTCTGGGTCATTCTGCTCACCTGGGCTCACATTTCAGGGCCATTCCCAGGGCCTTGTCCATTCCCCGCAGGCCCCTGAGTTTTACTCATACACAGAGCAGCGATGGGTCATTAGTCCAATTAAGTCTGCGGCCATTTCAGCGGTCTCTATAGAAGGAGATGGAGCACAATATGTAATTTCAGCTTTTCTTGTGAGGGTTTTCAATCCTTCTGTGAACTAAATCATTTTATCAGTTTTTTAATTTTTTTTTCCTACTTGTCCCATTAAACTACAGAACTGGAACATACTCATGAATGGTTTCTTTCTGCTTTAACTCAAGGAGTTCCTGACATAACAAAAACTGGTAATTAACTGGCTCAGAGGCTTTTACAATAGCCTCTTGAAATAAGTTCCAGTGTGTGGGGCTCAAAGCCGACACCGCATGGCTGATAGTGCCACAACGCACCCTCTATTAACAAGCGATCGCTCAGCACTTCTCCCCTCGCTCCTCGCCACACTGTCACTCTGCTTGAAAGTGACTCCCCTCTCCAGCTTCCTCGAGGAGTGAAGTCGGCCCCTGCCTGTGGGACTCCTCCCTCTCCACCTCGAGCCAGGCTCTTTCTTTACTCTCTAAAAAGTCAGTCTCACCAGCACCTCCGGCTCCAGCACCTTTGGGCTCCTGAAGTTCATTTTCAAAGCAGATGCAGGGACTCAGCCAAAAGGAGGAGGTTGTTGAACCCTGACCTGTCTCTCCACTCCCATGTGCCACTACCAGCTTTGGCAAGGACAGCACCAATTTCTTTCTGGAAATAATTGAGTCAGGTTCAGCACATTACTGCAAAAGGCCCCGATAGATCTTCCAGCTTCCAAACTTGCCCTCCCTGCCCCACCTTCTTTCCACAAAGTAGCCAGAGTATTCTTTGAAAACATAATCAGTGTCTCTCTCTAAAGGTTGTCATTGCTCTTAGAATAAACCTAACTTCTCACCAGGGCGAACACCGTCTGGGGCGTGCGGACCTGGCCAGGCTCAGCTCTTAGCACTGTCTGCGAGTTTTCTGTGCTCCTGCCTCCCTTTTGCTCCTCAAAGCCAAGCCTGTTTCTGCTCTGGGGCTGTTGCATCAGCTCTCCCCTCAGCCTGCAACGCTGGGTGACACAGGGCTTTTCCTGCCTCAGTTCTCAACTCAGCTGTCACCTCTTCTGGGAGCTCCTTGCTGTCCACCATGTACCTGCGCACTGTATTCTGCATTACATTCGGAGAGTTTAACCATTTCACTTGATTACAGTCCTTTGTGTACCCACACCCATGTTTCACCCCTAGAATGTAAGCCCATCTCTCACATTTATCTTGCTCAGATCACTACATCAGGGTTTGACACATAGTAGATACTTGGGAAATATTTACCAAAATGAAGGCTTTTGTGATAGGAGCTGTTCCTAGGCACTGAAGCCACACCCATGACCAAGCCCCTGCCCTCTGGTCTCCACAGTCTAGAGGAGGCAACAGAGAGGAAAACACTGTTTGGGCTGAAGTGCACCTTAAAACACAATGGTGACATGCTATAGTCGTGTCCCACGAGAGCAGAACCCCCTCCTTCCAGTTAAACCACAATGGCGTGTCTAGGTCAACATGGGTAATCTCTGGCAGAGGTTTGGCACTAAAACAGGCTGACCGAGCCCTGAAGTTAAACACCAAAACCCAAACTGAAATGAAGGCGGTTCCTGGTGAAATACACAAACCCTGTTACTAACTCACCCTGCTGTGCAAATTTATTAAAGCAGTCTCCAAATAAACAAGTCCTAAAACTAATCAGGAAGTGGAAAAACATAAAAATAATCCCCAGCCCACAACACACACCCATGAAAACAAGAAATAAAGAAAAATGTTCTATATAAAACCCGCGGGGCTAAACTCTGTCCTCAATTAGTGGTGCAGGCTGCCAGCTGAAGTCAATGGAGGTTTTCAGTCCAATAATAGAGGCAGGATTTGGGGCCCAGGATGCACTTCCTTCACTCTTAGGTAATAAATCAGGAATGTCGAGTGGGTGCACTTTGGCTTCCATGACATGGTGCTTAAACCACACAGCACTGTCCTCTCACATTGAGACCCACTAAAGCTCAGAGCAGCCAAGGAGCATCCAAAATGTGTGTGTTTGTGTGTGTAAAGAGATATGCCTGCATCATCTGTGCCGGGCATCACTATGACAGAGCAAACTCTCCCAGCCAGTCCAGTGCCCTGTCCAGGACTGGCTGCACAAATTGTGGGTCCCAGTACAAAATGAAAATGCCCCTTGTTCAAAACTAATTATAAATTTCAGGATGGTGACAACAGAGCATTAAACCAAGTCCAAGGCCCTTCTGAGAACAGCAGCCCAGGTAGCCACACAGGCACACACCCATGAAACCAGACCTGGCAATAGGAACCAGGAAAGGAAAAGGAAAGGAAGCTAGGGCTCAGATTTAGAGCTTTCCACCAGTGTCATAGCATTTTCTCTGTGCCAGGAACTGTCCTAAGTACTTTACCCATATAAGCTTATGGATGCCCATGACAAACCCATGGGATAAGAAGCCTAGTTATCCACATTGTATGATGAAGAAACTGAGTTGCCTAAGGTCACTCAGCTAGTAAGTGGCCAAGCCAGGATTCAGCCCACATGGTCTAGCTCTATCAACCACCTTACTGATTCTCTCCATTCAAGTCATTGGATGCAACATTCTATGTTTCTTTCAAACAAGCCTCTTACTCATATCTCATGAGATCAGTTCCCATCCCAGTCAAGAACTGTCTGAATTAAATTATCCACTTCATGGCTTGCTATCTCTGTGGCTTTGAATAAATTCCCTGGCCACACTAAGTCTAAATTTTCTCATCTGAATAAGACATTAAATAGTACCTATCTCATAATCGAGTTAATTGAAATGAAGTGCCAGGTACATAAAAAGTACTCAAAAAAATGTTAGCACTACTATTTATTATTACTATGTGCAAAACTTGCATAGATCTCAAGAAGATTATAATAAAATAATAGCTACCAAACATTATATACTGAGAACTTTATATAAATCATGTCATTTGTTGCTACAAAACTAATGAAGGATACCAAGATGATTAAAAAGAGAAAGAATAGTCTTTTAACATATGATGCTAGGATAGGACAACTGGATATTCATACATATACAAAAGAATAAAGACAGATTCCCCTACCTCGCACCTTATACAAAACTTCAAAATGATTGTAGACCTAAATGTAAGAGCCAAACTATAAAACTCTTTGACAAAAATAGTGGAGCAAATCTCCCTAATCTTAGGTTGAGCAATGGCTTATTATACAGGGTGGCCATAAAGTTAGTATACAATTCTAAATTGCACTTTATTTTAAATTGTACAAGAAATTTATGGCCACCCTGTACATAATACCAAAAGTATAAACTACAAAAAAAAAAATAGTTAAATTCAGCAAAATTTTTAAATTTTATGCTCCAAAGAATAGATACCTTTAAGAAAGTGGGAGAAAAAACCCACAAAACAGTAAGAAATACTTGCAAAGCATATAACTGATAAAAGAATTTTATCCTGAATATATAAAGAATTCTTATAACTCAACAATAAAAAGATAAACAATCCAAGTAAAAATCAGAAAGGAATTTTGATAGACATTTCTCCAAAGAAAATATGCAAATGGCCAATCAGCACATGACAAAATGTTCAACATCGGGTGGCGCCTGTGGCTCAAGGGATTGGGGCACTGGCCCCATATGCTGGAGGTGGTGGGTTCAAACCCAGCCCTGGCCAAAAACTGCAAAAAAAAAAGAAAGAAATGTTCAAAATCATTAGTCCTTAGGGGATTACAGTTAAAAAATTATAATGTGGGACCACTTCATACCAAGATGGCTAAAGTTGAAAGAACAGAAAATAAAAGATGTTGTTGAAATGTGGAACCCTTATTTTTTGTTGGTGGGATCACAAATGGTACAACTGCCTTAGAAAATAATTAGGCATGTCCTCAAAAGGTCAAACACAGTGTTAGTTACCTTAAGTGCCAGCAATTCCACTCCTAGACATACACCAAAGAGAAGTTAAAAAAAAATGTCCAAACAAAAACTTGTACATGAATGTTATAACAGCATTATGCATAATTACCAAAAAAAGTAGAAACAACCCAATTTTCATCAACCGATGATTAAACAAAATATTTTATATTGACACAATAGGATATAATTCCAGAATGAAATACTGATAGATGCTACAAATTGTATGAACCTTAAAAACATCCTGTTAGGTAAAAGAAGCTAGCCATGAATTATATACAATTATACATTGTATAATTTCTTCTATGTGAAATGTCTGGAACAGACCAATCCATAAAGGCAGTATTGGTTGTGGGGAGGGGCCTATGGGACAGGAGGAATGGGGTATGATTGTTAGCAGGTAGGAGTTTGGGGGGATGATAAAAATATCTTGGAGTTAGATAGGGGTGTGATGATTGCACAGCCCTACAAATATGCTAAAAACAAAACACTGAAGTCACTTTGAAAGGGTAAAAGTTATGGTGTATAAATTATGTCTCAAAGCTGTTAATTAAAAATGAAAGCCAGGCCGTGAGCTGTAGCTCCCACCTGTAGTCCCAGCTACTCAGGAGGCTGAAGCAGGAGGATCACTTGAGCCCAGGAGTTTGAGGCTACAGTGAAATATGAACACACCACTGCACTGTAGGCTGGGTAACAGAGAAAGATGTCTCAGGAAAAAAATAAAACTAATATGGTTTTTTTCTTTGTTTTGCAGACAGGATAATTGGGATACAGAGCATGTAAATAATTTTCTCAAGGTCAAAGAGCAAGGCAGTAAGAATTACTATTTGAACCTCCATGTATCTCCTTTCTACCTCTATGCCCTTAACTAAACTGCTCCCAAAGCTTTGGAAATGAAAAACTTCCCCTCATTAAAAAAAAAAAAAAAAGAGGCGGGGAAGGGGAAGGGGCAAGATGGCCGACTGGAAGCAGCTTCCGACAGAGGCTCCTTTCCAAAAGGAAGGATAACCTCCAGAAACTGCCCAATTGAACCGAAGACTAGGAGCCCACCCAAGAGAGAGAAGTGATAACTGCAGGTCTCCTCTGCTGAGGGAAGCTGTGACTCCAAGAAACCAAGCTTCAGGCAGAAAAACTGAACTCAAGTTTTCTGCCATTCTGAACTTCCAGTACACCCTTCTCCCCTTACCTGATGCACCAGAAGCCTGACCCCGGCTGAAACTGAGGGAGGAAGGTTTGAGCAGCGCCCACCATCCCTGTCAGCTGGACCAGGCGGCCCACCAGGTAAGAGACTTGGGGCCCTGCCGAGCCCCTGCCAGCCCCCAGGACAGGGACTCCACCTGGAACCGCAGGGCTCCACTCTGCGCCCCACTAATCCCGCCACCAATTGCGGCCAGGGACTCCACCGGGACCCATGTACAACCCACTGACGCCCCACCAGACCTTGATGCACCACCAGCCGTGGTCAGGAACTCCACTGGGACTTCTGCCTGGCTCTGATCAGTGCCCTGCCAAGCCACAGCCCACTGCCTGCAGCAGCCAGGGACACTGCCAGGCCTTGGCCCGCCACCCACTGGGGCCAGGGACTCTGCCAGAACCCCCGCACAGCTCTGATCTGCACCCACCAGGCCTTGGCCCTCCACTCCAAGCAGCCAGGGACTTCATTGGGCCTCGTCCTGCCACCCACCACCTGCCTCAGTCAGGGACCCCGCCAGCAATCCGGGGCAACTCCGATCTACACCCTACCGGGACTCGGCCCCCCCACCCTGGTCACAGCAGCCAGGGACTCAGCTGGGCCTCGGCTTTCAGTCTGCCATGGCCAGGGACAACACCAGGACTCCCGTGTGGCTCTGACCCATGCTCTACTAGCACTTCACCTACAGCCCACACTGGCCAGGGACTCCACCAGAAACCTGCCAGGCCTTGGCCGGCCTGCCCAGGCCAGGAACTCCGGGAACCGCACAACCTGTGTCCTCCCCTACCGTCTCTGCATCCGCACCAGCCCGTCCATCTGGACTCAGGAGGCCACGTGACCCATGCCCTCCCACCATAGCCCTACACCCAGCCAGAGACTGCTGGGGGCATGGGCTCCATTTGCAAAGGCCACCGGTTCTAGGCACTCCCAGAACCGCGTGCACAATCCCATGCCCTACTGGTTGATTTGGGCATGCCACACTCCAGAGCTGCTCCCACAGCCAAAACTCCCTGGCTGGGGCAGTCTCAGAGGAGCTAAACAGGGTTACTCCTTACAAAGATCCAGCAACAACAGAGTGATACTGCCTGGGTCTGATCTGGCAGAGATACCTCCCCTACTCTGAGGACGGTCATAAGCAACAGTGAAGAATAATCATGTGGCAGAATCAACAGAAAAACTTTGGCAATATGAATAATCAGAGTAGATCAACTCCCCCAAGGAATGACAAGGTAGATAAAGCACAAGATCCCTTGCATAAGCAAATGGCTGAGATATCAGAAATCAAATTCAGAGTCTGGATAGCAAATAAGATCAGCGGAATGGAGGAAAAGATGGAATTAGAATTTCAGGCAGTAATCCAAAAGATGACCCAAAAGATGTCTCAAGAATTCAACGAATTCGAAGACAAAATGACCACAGATTTTGACACATTGAGACAAGAAGTTGGAGCCCTCAAAGATCTGAAAAATATAGTAGACTCCCTCAGTAACAGAATGGAGCAAGCAGAAGAAAGGATTTCTGACATAGAAGACAAAGCTTTTGAACGCTCTCAAACTTCCAAAGAGGAAGAGAAATGGAAGGCAAAAACGGATCATTCTCTCAGACAGCTCTGGGATAACTTGAAGAAAACCAATATTCACCTTATAGGGATACCTGAAAATGATGAAGTGGCATCACAAGGCACAGAGTCTCTTCTTTATGAGATTATGAAAGAGAATTTTCCAGACATGCCAAGAGATTCTGAAATTCAGATA
>CAUYRH010060460.1:0-85631 GCA_963574655.1 Perodicticus potto
GTTATAAATGATAACCCATAATACTATGGGGACACAGAGAAAGAACTAATTCTGCCTTGGAGTGAGGGAGCTGGAAACAGAAAGAGTTAAAGAGGGGAGGGCATAGTTGAGCAGGATCCTGTTTCTAGATAGAAAGGAAACAGAGAGTGGGGACAGAGCCTGTGGCTCAGTAAGTAGAGTGCCACCTGTAGTCCCAGCTACTTGGGAGGCTGAGGCAAGAGAATTGCCTAAGCCCAAGAGCTGGAGGTTGCCGTGAGCTGTGATGCCATGGCACTCTACCCAGGGTGACAAAATGAGACTCTGTCACTAAAAAAAAAAAGAAGAAGAAGAAGAAGAAGAAGAAGAAGAAGAAAGAAAGAAAGGAAAAAGCAGAGAGTGGATGTAAAATAATGAAATGTTTGATAAAAGCACAAACAATGTCTATAAACTTTTTCTTTTATTTCTTGGTTCCCATGAAGGAAAAAAGTCATCTGAGATAAGGGAAAATAATACAACAGACTTATGCACAGAGAAACAAAAATCAGAAGCACCACTCTCTATTCCTAATCTCCTATGTCGTCTACAGTAACAGGAACTCATATCCATGGTGCCCCTCCTGGGGAACTGTAAGACTCTACATCATCTAAGAAAAGATCAGTCTAGCTCAGTTGGCTATGGTTCCTGAGCCAAGAAAGTGGATTTATTCACTGACGAAAAAAATGAATAGTAAAGACAATGGAAAAAATGGAAGTTTGCTATGGTAATTGATGAACAAAAGCAACAAATTCCAATTTACCTAGAAAGGCTCTTTTCCTAAAAGTGCTGGCACTTTTTCTGTATACAAGGTCTTCTAGTCACTTTGTAAAATACCATGGACTGGGGGTTTAAACAACATTTATTTCTGTCAGTTGTGGAGGCTGGAAGTCCAGGATGTGGCGGAACCTGCTTCCTGGGCTGTAGGTGGCTGTCTTTTTCTTGTACCCTGATCCTTTTCATAAAGGCATTAATCCCTCTCCTAAGCACTCCACCCCTCTGACTTATTTTTCTCCCAAAGTCCACCCGCTATTATACTGGGGTCAGTATTTCAACATATGAATTTTGAGGTGATACAAATATTTAGTCTATTACATACATAGCATAAGGTGCAAAAGGATTCCTAGTAAGGAGATGCCCAGTTGTAAAAGTCCATCCATCGTCGGTGTGGTCATCTTACAAGGGCACATGTGAAATTTACTAGGTTTAGAATATCAATGTCTTATCACAATAACTAAGAAAATGCCGTGAAGGCTATGTTAACCAGTTTGATGAAAGCATTTCAAATTGTATATAAAACCAGCACATTGTACCCCATGATTGCATTAATGTACACAGCTATGATTTAATAAAAACAAAAAAAAAAGTCCATCCACCTACTTAACTACACGTAAATTTTATAAGGTGGATTTTACTACTATTTTCTACCTCAGAGCGAAAAACTCTTGTATTAAATGCCTTTGATTAAAATTTTTTTCCCTGAAACCATGTTATTCAGTAAAAGAACTAAAACATGGAGGTGTGGTGGAGGATCCAGAGGGGATGCTGGCTGGGCCGGGTAGCGCTGAGTTAAGGCCCAAAGGAGTAAATCCATGGCAAGAGCTGGAGGGTCGGGGAGGAGTGCAGAAAGCAAAGGCTGATTTTATGAAGACCACAGAAGGTGAACGTCATAATTCTGTCACTGAGTCCCACTGGGAACAAGACCGGCTGCCAATGAAATCTCTGCCTCTGTCATTGGCCTGCCCGGAATCAAATCCCAGGTCAGCTCAGACTAGCGCTACAACTTCGTGTAATTATACTGATCTTCCTAAAGCTTAGCTTCCTCACATAGAAAAGGACAAAAATAATAGCATCTAACTCACACGTTTTTAAGAAAGATTACATAGGATGAAACATGTAACATTTTAGATGTGTCTAGCACACAGAGGGTATGTAATAAGCCTTAGTGGTTATTAATCAGTGGCACAAAACATCTTGGTTTAAGGCAAGATTAACCTGGAAAGGAAGAGCGAATTGAAGTAAAGGTCGGAAGGTGCTAGGGAATAATCAGCAATTGCATCAAAGAATGTGGAAACGCCTGATGTGGCCAGCTCCCTCGCTGCAATAGTAACAAAAGCTAGCATGGCATAGCCTCTGCTGTGGGCCAAGCACTATTCTTACCATGCTACATATAGTAATCATGTAACCCTCACAGCCACCTTAGGTACCAAGTGGCAATTCATTAACCTGCAGTTAAAATCTGTTCATACAGTTAGATGGCTCCTGTGAAAATATTGCTCAGCTATTTATGCCCTTCATTGGACATTAACTTTTAATTTCCATCCCTTGAAGGAAAAACATCACATAGGGATGAAGACTGAAGAGGTTAACTTAAAGTTAACTCGAACCACTTGATATTAAAGAAAATATGACAAACTTTCTACAGATAAACATCTCCCTTATGAATAGCCTTGAACAGAGAAGCAATGAGGCTTCTGACTTAGCAGATGAACTGGACAACAGATAGATATCAAGGCAGAATCTGGAGCTCACATCGAGTTTTGTTCCGTAGGCCCCATAACGCTTGCCAGCCTGGGCATTTTATTTCATCTGATGTAGCTGCCAGAGGTGCCCAGGAATCAATGCCAAGGCAAAGAGAAAGCTTTTAAAAGAGATTTGTTGAAATTCTGTCACAAGGTCCTATAAACAATTCCTGTCTCCTTCCTGTATCCTGTTATAAATTGTAATCTATATTTTACCTACTGTACAAATATCATTATTCTTTTGTATAATATTCTCAACATCTTCACTTGATTGCTTTTAAATACCTTTCAGCTTATTATTATGTCTTATCTATTTTTTGTTTTCACTTGTTTGGTTTAATGGAACCCTCCCCTTTCAGGAATAAGATGACCTCGTTAGCCTTTGAGTCACCTCCTTTTAACACCCGGAGGCTGATAGTGCAACAAAATTCCTTTTCCATAAGAGAAGAATGTGAAGTGGTTCCAGGTCATTTTAAAGGTTCTAATAAAAATCAAGAAAATAATAACAAAAAACATCTGCTGGATAATGGTGACATATTTGACTTAAAGATTATGTGTTTTCTTTAAATCAATTTTGCAAATAACCCCATTGTCATAATTTTATGACATGACACACTTTGGGGACAGTAAGAATAATAATCAGACATTTGCAAATGTGGAAAGGGGTAACTCTATGGCAGAAAATAAAACAGCTCAATTGTTTCGGTTTACTTAGACTCAAATTTTATATTTTTAACTCTTTTCCCCTGTCTTTCCAATGCATCTTTTCCTGGTCCACATTATACTAAAGTGCTGGCCTCCAATTAAATGACAATTAGGATGTATCTTTCATCACACTAAGATATCTGGTTGAAAACAAATAATCTCAATGTATTGTCGAGGGTAGCGATTTTCAGCCGAGCCGCGGCATTTGGTATGCTGTGAGAGGATCTTAGGTGTGCCAGGACAATTTTGAAAGATCATTAATTAAATTATTTTTGAAAAACGTCCAAAGCACAGGAAGTATATTCTTTTTTCTTTAACCATTTTTTTAATCAACATAATTTAAGTGTGCCATAGAAGTTTAACTATAGGTTCAAGTGTTCCATGACATTAAAAAAGGTTGAGCACCACTGGTCTAAGGGCTGCCCAACAAAGAAATAGCTGGAAACAACCCTGATGTCTGCTGTCAGAAAAAAACAAAACAACCAGTTCACAATTCAACTGGTCACTTTTCGAGAGATATCTGGCATTGCGGGGACCCTCCCTGCCTCTAGTGGGCCTGTGATTTCAGCTATTAGTTATTTTTTAGGTCTGGGAAGGGAAGTTTGCAAAGCCAGAGCTCCCTTTGAATGGGCAGGCAAACCTCAGAAGTCCGGGTCCAGCAGGCCTCATCCAAGACACCCCTGAGAACCGTGACCATTGCACAGTGACGGAAAGCTCCTGCGCTAGCTGTTGTTTATTTCACATCCATCCCCCATCACAGACACTCACTCACACTCCAGCATATACACGCAAGCCTTCATGTTTCCTTTCTACCTGACCCTTTGTTCAGGGAAGCAGTCCCTCCTATTTGGTTTCAGGGGTTCATTGCCGCAGCGATTGCGTAGAGAAGCCTGAGCCAGATCCCAGGGGAGACCATCACTTGCTGCCGTGGGTTGGGTGATCCCAGTCCACTTCATACTTATGCATTGAAGGATCCAGAAGCAGATAAAATGGCTTCTGCGGTCCCAAAGGAGATACCCACTTAAGAGGAGCAAAGAACGATCTCTGCACACTGCCTCCCCCACCCCAAGCCCTTGTGCAAGGACACCCTTCACCCATCTGCCTGGTTCGTCTTCACGTCCTCCCTAAACGCTTACTCTTAGTGGGCCTATGAACCTTCCTTGAAGTCTGTCACTGTGTCAGTGGGTTGTCTCTGCTTGCTCACAACTCCCTTGTCAGACTCCTGTACCCTTTTGAAGTTCACTATTGCCTCTTCTGGGCTGGTGACCAGGGCTTGCGTCCTATCATCTCCTTAGTCACAAAAACTCACCCAAGGCTTGACACTTGTCAGTCTCTATGCTCCCTGACTGAGTGCTTCTCTGTCCTCAAGCTGGTGGACTTCCTTCATGGTCCTTCCTTCCTTCATGGTCCTTCCTTCCTTCATGGTTCTTCCTTCCTCCTTCATGGTCCTGCCTTCCTTCATGGTCCTTCCTTCCTTCATGGTCCTTCCTTCCTCCTTCATGGTCCTTCCTTCCTTCATGGTCCTGCCTTCCTTCATGGTCCTTCCTTCCTTCATGGTCCTTCCTTCCTCCTTCATGGTCCTTCCTTCCTCCTTCATGGTCCTTCCTTCCTCCTTCATGGTCCTTCCTTCCTTCCTTCATGGCCCTTCCTTTCTTCATGTTCCTGCCTTCCTTTATGGTCCTTCCTTCCTTCATGGCCCTTCCTTCCATCCTTCATGGTCCTTCCTTCCTTCATGGTCCTTCCTTCCTTCCTTCATGGCCCTTCCTTCCTTCATGTTCCTTCCTTCCTTTATGGTCCTTCCTTCCTTCATGGCCCTTCCTTCCATCCTTCATGGTCCTTCTTTCCTTCCTTCATGGTCCTTCCTTCCTTCCTTCATGGCCCTTCCTTGCTTCCTTCATGTTCCTTCCTTCCTTCCTTCCTTCATAGTCCTTCCTTCCTTCATGGTCCTTCCTTCTTTCATGTTCCTTCCTTCCTTTCTTCATTCCTTCATTCCTTCTGCATACTACAGACACTCCAGCACGGCGCCTTCCTTTTCAGAGGTAAGAGTTCACCTAAAACAACTGGATGAAGGGTCTGGAAGTAGGGGCAGGAGACTGGGCACCCTAGTTGCCAGCCTTCCTTACACAGTAAGGAAAGCTCTGGCCAAATCGTAGATCTACAGCTCCCCTTTGGAATCTGTAAGGAAGGGTTTTAACAACGTCTTTTATTCACTCATTTGACACATAATCTGACATGTGCTAGGCCAGATACGGAGAGATAAACGATGAGCAAAGCAGAAAGAAGGCTTCACTCTTTAATTTGCAATAAAGTTCAAAAATAAATACTGACTGTTATGGCAAGCCTTGCACAGAGAAGGTTGCAATGCATGGCGAGAGGAGAGGGGATCATGCTTTGGTCTGAAGATAGGTGTTCAAGTGCAGGCTGAAGGTGGGGAGGAACTTGCTGGGGAAAGTGTCACCTGCTATTCTGCTGTAGGGAGAAAGGGGGGGCCGTGGGGAAGGGTTCCATGTGACTATGTCAAGAGGGGCTGGGGGAATGGGTGACAACCTCAGTGACAACTCTGAATCTCTTCTTTAGCAGAAGGAAATACATGGTGAGGAATACTGGCTTGAAAATACCTTAGGGCAAATCTGGAGAAATGTGAGGAACCCTAGACATATTGATTAGCGATCCGCCACTTAAAACTTTTCCAAACAATCCTTACAGCCCAAGTTTCCTATTAAAGGTTAGAGACAAGCTAAGTCTATGGTAGGGGAGGCCATGGAAGCCTCCTGGTAACTGATAGTCTTGTATCTTTACTTCAGTACTTGAACTTGCATAACAGGAGTGCTCAGGGTTAAGTTCAACTCCCAGCTGGCTTAGGAGAGACATGAAACAGGTACCACAATGCGGAAAGACCACACTCTGAAAAGAAGCTGTTGGGTGGCTCCTGTCAGCATGGCTGGGATCGGGTCAGGGCTCCGAGTGTTCCTGTCCTGCGCCGGCTGCTCTCCACTGGGAAACGAATCCAGGTTGGTGCTGACTTTAACGGCCTTTTCCGTTTCTCTCTCTCAACAGAGATTAAAGTTTATTAGAGGTGCATTCCGATCTTATTAAACACAGAGAGGCCTCCATCAGAAATTTCAGGAAGGGAAGGATGCAGCATTCAACACAATACAAATTCTTTGACGTTTCTTCTTCCGTGAAGGGGTGAGTTAGGCCTTCAAAAAGGGGCTGAGACAGCTTTAATAAGAAGAAAGGGAAAAAAAATGAAAGGAGAAGGGAAGAAAGGTGCCTCAGTTGTCTCGGCAGCTGATCAACAAAGGAGCAGTCGTGAGCTGTAACCTCTTGGAGCCACAGTCTGAAGCATGACACATGTCAGCCTATGATAAATGGTGCAGAGTGTGTGCAATTTCAGGCGCAATGCCCTTGAGATGCGCGGGACCCCGATCGCAAATGTTATTGTTAAATTAAACCTTAAAGGAAGGATTGGAAAGGGGTGGGAGTGGGGGGGTGCATACACACAAAAGGAGGTGGGGAGGAGGAAATAAAAGGCAAGGTAAAGAAGTAAAACTTTCTATTTTTCACCTAACTACTTAAAAAAAAATACCATGTACACTGACAGTCCAAGATAGGAACATTCTGTTTGTTTTCAGTATTTTCAATGACTCTGATTGGTGCAGCTAACTTACACACTCTGGTTTAAGCGTTAGTTCCGTTCTTTTTTCTCATCTCGGGGCCCTAGCCACCATCCTGTTTTAGCATTGTCTGTGTGAATGTATATGTGTGTGGGGTGTGTTGATTTAGCCCTAAAGTCTGAAAATCTCTCTCTCTCTCCCATCCCCTATTGACACACCTCCAATGCCCGTGCCATTTAATTTAATACAGGAACTGTTAGATGAAGAATGGTGGGAGGCAAAGAAGAGGGCAGGATGTTCTAGAAAGAGGGCATGATACAGAAATCTGTTCAGTTAGAAAGGCTTAGGGTAAAGCGTAACATGAATGACAAGAAAAATTAGCTAGAGAGATAACAAAGGAATATCCACGGATGGAAATTAAAATCGGAAGAGCAGACATTGAGAGTTAAGTTGTTTTCATGGAGAGTGAAGAGTAAAAGAAAAATAAAAAAACACGTGGGATAATTGACTGGGCATCGTTATCGTGTGATTTTCCTTGCCATCCAAACCCGGAGGCTCTCATGGACCAGAGTACCAGTATCGGTCTAGAAGTGATGGAAGCAAAGGCACTGGCTAGTGAGGACAGGCACATAATTGTGTTTTGGAAAAGGTCCATGCTCAAAGGGTTTATTTATTTTCCTCTCCCCACAACACATTTAGATGAAAGAATGTTTAATAGAGGTGAAAAAAAAAGAACCCAAATCACAAAAGCAAGGGCACCCAAGGCTTGTTTTGTGCATTTTGGCCAGGGTTGCCCAGCAGCTTTGGAAACTAGAATCCTTTTTTGGTCTTTTGGAAAAGTTCACCCAGGTTTCTTGTTATTAAAGAAAATAAACATCAGACAAAACAGGACTTTATCAAAACTATAAATAATTCAATGCAGATGGATTTAAAAAGCAAGCAGCTTTTCAGAGTGTGGAGCGCTGCAGGGTTTGGGTGGAAACAGAGAGGAACATAAACAGAAAAAAAGAAATGAAATTATGAACTTGTTGAGGAAAATAAATAGACACATAAAACTAATTGGAAAGAAAATAAAGAGGGAACACTCAGAGAACAAGGCGAGCTTCCCAAAGTTCTCTGCAGGGGCTGGTTGCCTGCTTCCATTGAGTACAGGCATCTCCTCTGAAAGCTGCCATCAAGAGTAGGCATCAGAGCAAAAAGGAACAGCCCCCCGAATTTGATGGCAGGGAGAACGAAGTCAGGTTGGCAACTCTTGCTCTAGTTAGAGTCAACTGCATTTAGATCACAATGGTCTGGGTTTGGGGTCTGGTGTTTTGTTTTTTGTCTTTTGTCTTTTTAACTACAGGGCATCATTTGCGGCTTTCACCTCTTCATATGTGGTCTCCAATGCGTGGGTTGTCTGGTGGCCTGATGGAAGCCAGGCCACACTGCAGGTGCAAGCAAAGTTCTACCTGAATTTATAGCAGCTCCTCATCACTCTCGTCACCGCCTGAGCTCTGCTTCTGTCAGATCAGTAGCAGCATTAGATTCCCATAGGAACGTGAACTCTACTGTAAATTGTCCACGTGCGGGACCTGAGCCGTGCACTCTTCATGAGACTCCAATGCCTGGTGATGTGAGGCGGAGCTGAGGTGGTGATGCTAGCGCTGGGGAGCGGCTGCAAATACAGATCATCATTAGCAGAGAAGTTTGCACAGCGACCGCAATAAATCAATTGCTTGCAGACTCATATTAAAATCCTCCCCCCGTTCCCTGGTCAGTGGAAAATTGTCTTCCTCGAAACTGGTGCCTGCTGCCGGAAAGGCTGGGACCGCTGCTCTACCCAGCACCTCAACTAAACATAAACCCCAACTTGCTCTGAAGCCAAGTATCAATTAATCAAGCCATAGGACAGCTTCAATGTTGCAACTGCTTTACTCCCTCCAAAACAACACTGCAGGAAATTCCAGAAGCCCAAGGAAACTGAATCATACATTGAATCAATATCTCTAGAAAGGATCAAAGGAGAGCCTAGGTGTCTGGTGATGATCTTGGAAAATGGTACAATTCAATGAGTTGAGAGAGGTTATACTCCCTGATTTATGTACACACACACACACACACACACACACACGCGCGCGCCTGCGCTTCAGCAGCCACAAAGGTGGGAATTTCCTCAGCCCATCACCACAATCCTGCTTTGTAGAAGGAGAGGGAGAAAAGGGAGCCTGCTGAAGCCTTCCCAGAGGAGGCAGGAGGCAGCCTCCGATTGCACCTTAGTTGCTGTCTCGTACTTGTTCCTTTGGTGGGCTCCTCCTTGCTTTCCTCGTACTAGCTCTGGCAGATATATAAAGCTCATTGTCAGTTCTTTATTGATTGATTAAAGGTGGATTCATCAAGTCTCACACTGAATTATGTGTACCAGGTAACAGAAAAAAAAAGAAAAGAAACCATTTCCCCCCCAGGCAATATTAATAAATCTTCCATGGAAGTCATAAAGCAGATGCAAACTAATTAGCAAAATACGCAGAATCAGTTTTTAATCAGTCAACAAACATTTTCCACTCATCTGCTGTAAGAATTTAGCTCTACAATATAGCTTAAAGCCTGGAGAACCAGGGAGGAAAAGCCCTCCAAACTGCTTTTTGTTTTCTGTCTGCCGCAGCTGATACATACACTTGCTGGGCTGAGTCCCCATTATCCTAAGGGAGGAAAGTTTTACAGAGGGCTCAGGTTTAAGTGGGTAGACTTTGGAATGGCCTTGGATTCAGTTAGCAATGTTGGCAATACACAGGAAAGACTGGAGATCCCAGGGATGGAAAATTGTTTAAAACTCTAGGGAGAGCCTGCCCCGTATCACACGACTTTGGTCAGTGGTGACATACTATGACCATACCCACTAGTGCCTGCCTCTGTTTGTCACAGTTGTTTTCAAAGAAGATATGATTATTCTGAGTTGGCAGAGGAGCCATGAAGTGTCTACTGAAACTATCGCATTGTGTCTTTCCTCCCCTTGGAAAGTCACAGGTTTGAATGTAACCTGTAAATCACCGTGAGATATAAGCAACAATGTTCTCAGAGTGGCTATTGTGTCTTTAGGGAGGAAAACAAGCCTTTCTTCCATCAGGTTTAATCTTACTTTATATACATTTCTTTTCCAGTATCATAAGGGCAAGCCTCCTAAATACTGTGATGTAAAAACAGCCAACTCCACATTGTAATTCCTATTTATGTGGCATGTTTGTTCTGTCCCCTTTCTCGGGAGCGTCTCAGCATCCTACGTGTGGGATCTCAGATCCAATCTCTTAGGAAAGCCAATGTCTTAGGCGGGCATCTTTTCTTCAGTAAATGACTAGGGTAATTGCTTCTAGAGTGTTCTTAAATTACACATTTGCAACCAGATGCCAATTTCAAATTACCTCAACAAGCAGCCCTGCCTTATGACAATTTAGGAAGTCTGGTCTTACTGATATGTGTGCATTGTTAGAAAGAGGAGGAGTTAAGGGGACTTCGCCAAGAGCACCTTTTACACGGTCGGTCACAACTTGAATATCATCCACCCCGAGTGAAAAGGATACTTTAAAAAATTACTTTTCTCTGCTTTTTGTTGTTTTTTTCTCACTTCCAGTCATTCCTGTGTATTGCCAACATCACTAACCAAATCTAAGGCCAATCCAAAGTCTACCCACTTAACCCAGAGCCCTATGAAACTTTCACCTCTTAGGAAAATGGGAACCCAATCCAACAAGTAACAGATAAAACAGCTATTTGGAGGGAATTCTCCCTGGGCCTCCAGGCTTCCAGCTCACCACTTGACAGAGAACCTTATTTTGCAAACGTTAATTCCCTGGATCTATAGCATGGCTCTTATGCAAATATGGACCTATATTCCTTAGTTTTAACAACCTCCATGTGGACCGGCATCCATTTCTAACTGTATCATATGGGCATGAGGAGCTTCTTTCTTCACAAATTCTATGATTTTTCTAGTCCTTATTTTCTCTCACTGCTTATTCTTACTGCAGTAGTTGACACTTTCTATATATTTCTCATACATCAAGAGAAATTCAAGTTACCCATAAATCTCTAAAATGTTATGAATTTTTTTCCTATTTTCCTTCTCTCTTATAATAATAAGCATCTACTATGCACTCACCACCACCCCCCTTTTTTTTGTTTTAGACAAAGTCTTAGCCTGTCTCCCAGGCTGGAATACAGCAGCATGATTACATTACTCACGGCAGCCTTGAGCTCCTGGGCCTCCTGAGTAGCTGGGACTACAGGCATGCACCACCATATCCAGCTTCTACTGGGTCCCTAGTATATTGCTGGGTGCTACTATACTACTAGTTACTAGAAAGATGTGACCGTGCTCTCAAGGAAACTGCAGTCATCTTTGCCTCTCTTTCTCCTTCCCCATGGCCATTGTATTTGGATCCTGCCACACAAAGTTATTTATGCCCACATCTACCTTCATAGGACATGGTGGGCACAGTATGGACCCAAAACACAATTGGTTCCACTCCATAGATTGTGAAAGGTTTTACTAAAGTTTTCTTTTTATAGTTTACTATGTCAAGATAGAGAAGGGGTCTTTATCTTCATAAGTTCATAAGCAAGATGATAAACAATAAAGCCGAAATAATTGACTGGGACAGGAGTTGTTTCAGACTCTCCTCCCAGGCTTTGGCTCAGACAGAAAGGACAGTCCCTGTACACCAGAAAGGGCTCCAGATGCTGTGGCTCAACTTCATAAATTCTGCCCATTCCCATCACTCCGCGGTGCTGACGACTGCCTTACATTATTAGTGTTGACTTTCAATTAGCGTCCATTTTCCAAAAATAATATTTTCAGGAAGCTTCTATTCAGATTCCAAAGAGGCTTGCCACTGAGATGAAAACACTCGGAGAGATTCCAGTCACCCTCAAAGGAAAAGCTTTGATAAAAATAAACAAGCAAATAATATATGTCTTTCTCTCTCGGCATTAAAAAAAATTAATTGTAGTGTTTTTTTTTCCTTCTTATTGGAAACTTGAAGCTGATGTGTGTTTATTTGTTTGATCTATATGGGGATTTTATAAAATCTGGCTATGATGGTGCAAAATGACAGTCCCTTTTAAACAAAAGAAATTCCTTCTAAATTGGATCAAAAAAAAAAAAAGCCTAAGCTTGTTTTGATTAAAGAAACAGCTGAAAAATTCTTTTCCAGTGAGCCATGCCTAATGATTGTTGAAAATTCAAGGAAACTTCAAGTGAGGATCCATGTGAAAAAGAAGGAGAGAAGAAAAAGTGTGTGAAATACGCACATAGACACAACATTGGTCCATTTGGAAAGAAAAGTGTATTCAATGAAGCATTGCAAAGAATGTAAGTAGTAATAAACGTAAACAATAATTCCCCAGTAACCTCTGCGCCCACCATCGGCTCTGCGCCACCAGAAGACAGCATTCTAGTAACTTAAAAGTTTTTCTTTTACAGGGAGGAAGGTTCTCCCTTGTACGGAGACGTGCTTGGAGCAACTGCTCATCTCATCTGGGATGCCTTGAGATTTTACAGAAAGCACAACTAAAATGTCCAATCTGACGTAGGCTGATTTCCTACACTCTCAGCATTTAAGTTGATTGTGATTCTGTGCTTTAATTCTGAAACTAAAACTTTCCTCCTTGACCAGAATCACAGAGGATGGTATTCGCTGCTGCCTGCTCAGAATTTTATAGGGAACAATCCGTGCTATCTGGTGCTGGAGATGAGTGAAGTCTATAGGAAAATTTGACTTTGCCTGCCTGTGTGGATTCTGTGCCTTCAAGCTACCAGCTTTGACTGTTCCAAAAAGAAAGTTTTTATAGATGACAAGACTTATAAACCATCTCTCCAGAGTTACATTATCTCCTAAGGGATAAGGACAGCCTGTTTGAGAGGAACGTCTCTTCACTTAGTCTCTGCAGTTCTATCAGAAGAGAGTGTTCCTCTAGCTAGAAAGAATGCTCTATAGCATCCACAGTAAGGATCTCTCATGGAATTTATGGGGGATGGAGGGAGAATGTGATGGGTTGGGCCATGCTTACCTTTGAGAGCAAAATAACAATAGCATCTCTATGACAATATTTCTAAGCAGGGTTCAGCTTGGAAGAGTTTTTTCAGAGCTTGAGTTTGTTTCTAGAATGATAGAGCCCCCAAATCTTAATATCAATCAAAGATATGGTTTGTTGGGGAACATGGTGAGCTTCACCCTGGCCATGACTGGGGGTCACGTCTGACCCTCTGTGAGACCTGGAGTTGCATAGGTCAGCTCTGTCTTTGCGGTGTCACTCTCCAGTCTTCCTGTTCTAGCAACTGCTGGGGTTATAAATTATTTTGTTCCAGGGCTAAACAGTACCTGGAGACTGCAATCAGCCATTTGGCTTTGCAGCTCTGTCAGCATGTCTGTGGACTTTCTTTCTTTCTTTCTTTCTTTCTTTCTTTCTTTCTTTCTTTCTTTCTTTCTTTCTTTCTTTCTTTCTTTCTCTCTTTCTCTCTTTCTCTCTCTCTCTTTCTTTCTTTCTTTTATTAAATCATAGCTGTGTACATTAATGCAATTATAGGGTACGGTGTGCTGGTTTTATATACAATTTGAAAACATGTTGTGGGGTCTGCATGTGTGCAGCTGGAAACATGAGTTTATGATGAGAAGAGGATATCACTTAGGGATTTACCAGCAGTATTGCCTCAATCTCAGCATCCAGCCTCTGGAAGTTTGGGAATAAGCTAGTTCCTTTTATCTTCTTTTTGGCCTAGTCATTTTACCCCTCTCAGAAATAAAACGATCTAATTAGTACTTTGGGTTTCAATACATGTCAAGGCCAGCTGCAACGTCAATGCCTCTGGGGATCTTCCCAGTTTCTTCTGCAAAGTTAACTCCCCCTACTCTGCTTCCAAAGAAGTTTGTCCCCAGGATTCCTTCCACTTCTAATCTGAGTGAAAAGTGATTCTAATCTGAATGAAGAGATAGTCTTTATAAGTCTATCACTTCCACCAGAGTGTGAGTGACCTTGTGGACAGGGACAGAGTCTTCCCCTCATGGATCCCATTCCCGATATAGTCTTCATCACCACACAGTAGGAATTCAGCAAATCTCTGGTGAATAACTGAGTGCACTTATTAATTTGTATATGAATATCCATCCTAGTGAAGAATTCTGCCAAGACCCATTCCTTCAATCAAGCTTCTTCCATATATAAAGGCAAATAATAGACCTCTAAGATTTATAACTATATAGCATTGATTAAAATTTTAAAATGCTTCTAAAATATTTATTTGTTTTTGACCCTTCAACTGAAATATATACCCAATGAATACACGGACTACCTCAAGTTGGGGTTACATTTCTGGACCTCAGGGTGCTAACACAAGCAGGTGCCCAGTAAGTATTTGTTAAATGAATGAATTAATCAGAAAGTAAATAACTTCATTAATAGGACACAGTGACCAGTGACTTCATGGAAGGCTATCCCTGAGGAAGAGAAGACTTTAAGGATTTCTTCGAGCTGTCTGAAGATGTAATGTCCTATAGTTTAATTTGGTAATATAGTTTAATTCCAAAATCATGATGGCTTTTGAATTCCATACCTGTTTCAGATTTACTGAAGACTCCATAGAGATAAGAGAAAAATCTTATTTGGTCCAGAGCCTGGAATAGTGGCTAGTACATGCTAGGTCTTTCATCAATATCTGCTCTACAAATGAATGACTGCTCTGAAAGTACTGGGTTTTCAATGGTATGTTGTTTTCCATTTCCAGCCTAGTTTGAAAGGTCTTGTCCTTCAATTCCAGCACCATCTATTCATAGCATCTTCTGCTATGCCAATCATTGAATCCTCCCACATATCTCTATTTTACCATCTATGTCTAGAGGTAGATTGAAGAATGTCAAAGACTACCTGCTCCCTTCTGATGATTGTTATTAATAGACTAGTAAAAACATGTTTTTAAATGTACTTTTTCCCAGGGGAAAATACATATGTAGACATAGGCTAGTGAGCATCAGAGGATGGTGGGTTGGTGGTCTTAGCCCAATAAATGAGTCTATGTGCCAACTCATTCCTTTGGTCATAGGTCTGTATTAGACCCATGGTATTGCTATTTGACAAAAGAATCCAAAACTAGGGTTCCTATTCTGTTATTCATAGTATAGAAGAATTGGGGAAAAGCACATAATTGCATAGAATCATTGTCCAAAGACAATCTCTTCTTTAGAAAGAAGAATAGCAGGAAATATCTGTGTTCCTACACAAAATGAAAATTAATTTCAGATTTAGGATTTATTTAAATTTCTTAGAAACCTTTTTATTACTTGGAAAAATAACCGGATTCACAAGCTATCCTATGATGGTAGGCCATAGTCAAAGGGCAGACAAAGGTGGTTAAAATTCTAGATTCTGTCTTTAAAATGAAGACATGTATTTCATTCTTCTGAACTTCATTGTCTTCATCATTAGATGATGTAAGTTATCATTCGGTGAGGTTGCTGGATGAGTTAAGATGAAAATATCTCCAAGAATGTTTGGAACAGGATAACGTCACCATCCTTCCCTTGGAAAAAGGAATTACAACTTAGGATAGATTCTTATAGATATATTGAAAGATTCTAATAGATGTATTGGGTGATATGGCTAATCATTTTAATAAGGATTAAGTAGGAGGAGAATTATAGCATCAGATAGAAAATTTAGAGATGGTCATATCCAGAGGTTTACAATTTCATTTAAGGAAACTATTGAAAGTTAAATATGCAATATTGTCCATATGTCACATCATATAGAATAAATGAAGTGGAGCTGCTTTGATGGACACAAGGGAGAAGGTCCCAGAGTACCAATCTCTGGGCTTCTCTACGCCGCACTCAGAGCCTGTCCATTCACTTGGAAAGCTCTTTCACTCGGCCTTTGGGCGCTGAGAACCACTGCAATTCTTTCATAATATAACACAAGCTTCTACCTCCTCCAGTCCTTCACCAACACATTTTGAGAGTAGCTAAATGATTCAAGTAGACTTAAATGACCTGCCCAAGGCCACTTAGTTAATTAGCAGCATAAGAGAAAATGAACTCAGTTCTCCTAACTACCAATTTCATGCCATGTTATATTAGTCAAGGCAGGCTAAGTTTTGCTCCAGTAAGAGCACTGCATCTCAGTGGCTTAAATCCTCAACTTACTTCTCATTCATCTAACATGTCCCTCTGTAGAATACTGACAGGGCCATTCTCCATCAAAATCACACTTGCTAATAGTCACTCCATCATTGGGAATTACTCATTGTTATGGCAATGGGAAGAAATAGATGGAGAGTTAGCCATCAGATACTTTTACACAAAGAAGATGCACATCTCTTCCCTCACATACCAGTGATTAAAGCAAGGCAATGGACACATCTAAATGCAAGCAGATAGAGAAGTTTGAAAGGAGAAGAAAAGAAAATGGTAGATTCGTCTGCCACAGTCGATGCTTAATATTTATGTCTTTTCCTTTAATTTGTGATATTCTAAGATTGGTTTAGAATCGATCAAGTTATAGCTCCATATTATGGTATTGAAATTTAAAAATAGATTTTAAACAAAGTTTGTGGCATGACTTGTCATTATGCTAGCCACATCTGATGTCCACATCAAGTCCAAATTTCTGTTACCCTTATTTACCTCTCAGGTCCCAGAGGAATAATTAACCTGGATGCTTCTAATGAGGGAGAGACACACTGGGTGATTAAAAAAAAACTACCCATTATTATGGATTATTACAGTAAGGTTGCTTTGGTTGCAAGAAAGACAGCTGATGCTGATTCTAACCAACCAAAGGGAAGGGAACATATTGAAGGGTATCAGGGACTCACAGGAAGATTAGTGAGGCCAGCAGACCTCTGATGTGGCTGCTATTACAAGAAGACGTGTAGATGATTGTGATGCCAGGCAGTCTCAGAGGCCAGAAAGCAAGAAAAACAGTCAAAGTTTTGAAGCTCTAATGGTGTAGCCAGGACCAGAGTGCAATAAAACTCAACTATTTTCTTTTTTTAATTTCTCTACTCACAATTCAAATTCTAGAGCAAGAGCTTCTAGTTATTCTAATCATTCTCCTTGGCCAAGAGAAGACTGTTTCCATCCTGAAGGAGGAGGCAATAAGGGATTTGTTAAGAAGAGGAAAATGATGTTGGGAAACCAAGAAATGAACAAATGTTTACCACACTTTCATTAGGGGAAAATGGACGTATGGATACAGGGACACACACCACCCTTCTTAGCACTACGCTCACCTCCCTTCTATCCAGCCCGTACAGGACAATTCCATGGCTAACTACACTTTATCTCAGCTTCCAGTTCCACTCCTATATTTCATTTTAAAAGCAGCTACTATAGCATCACCATCTACTTTTCTCCACTTCCTTAGTGTAGACCCCCAAATGTCGCTTCTTATACTTACAGCTGTGTGATTTTGGACTCTAGAGAAGGGGGGAACATTCAGACAGTCTTTTGCATAATTAACATTAACTAAAATTTACTGTGCGAGGAGACTTCATAGCTACTATTTCTGCTCTTATTGTACTAAATAAAACCCCACTACACAGACAGGTCTATAAAACAGACCTCTTTATGAAGTTAAAAGAAAAATGATTTCTTCCAAAACTGCAAGTTCTATATTTATTGCTAGCATTTCTCCCCCTCATTTAGATTTCTTCCAATTCATTATTCCATACCAGGGGAGTTGTAGCTGTTTTGGAGTTTAGGGATGTCAACATCTCAGCCTAGTCATGGTGATTTCAAGCTTTATTATAATACGTTTGCTTGTCTAAATAGGGAGTTCATTTGCGCGTACCAACTTGTCACCTAAAGTTTCTCATTACATGCCTCAGTTCTTTAATGTTAGGACAAAAACCTTCCTTTCATGCTTTTAAAGTTCTTTCTACCAGGATTGCAATCGAAGGATGAGTAAAAACTTTAAAATACTATTTGGTAAGGAAAAAAAACAACAAAACTTAAAGTGATGAGATGGAAATTGCTATTTTTTTTAAACCTGAGGATGATTTTTTGTTATGTTCAAATCCCTCTTCTAAACCTCAGTTATTCTCAAATACTTGTTGGCCTAGTTATTTGAAGTACTGTTCTGTGAAAGACTAGAAAATGTTCTATAGGTCAATATCCAAAATTTTCTGTAAAACACTTTCAAAATTATGGTTCGATATTTATTAAAACCAATTAGATTAAATGTTAAAGCCACCAAATTTCATCTGTCTACCCATCTATCTTTCTTTATGTGCAACTTTGCTTTGCTTTGCTTTTCACCAACAATGGGGAAACTTTAGCGCCACTCAATAATGTCACAAGAAAAACTTCCCTGCTGCCAACAGTTTCTTCTAAGTCAGAGAACCTCTATTGTCTTTCCTCTGGTAATAAATGATAATAATTAAAGGCAAATACACAATAATTAGTCACACTAGGTTTATCCATCTGGTGTACCTGTATCCTATCACTGTGTCTTTGAAACAGATGACAAGCAACATATTGCAGCACATCCTGCTAATGGGTCTAAGTGGAAAATGGGGAGGTAAAGAGGTCATTGCAAAAAAGGTCAGACGCAGAGAACAAGTGCATTATACTTTTTTTTTTGAAAGTGGTGATTGACCATTTAGCTCTACATCCTCCAAAACCATATGTGCATCCACAAGATAGTAGCAAACTAAAGAAGCCCGCCATGCCTGAGAAAGTCTACAAACGCTACTAATTGTATTGTTTAAGTCACAGTTTTCATGAACATCTTCATAGCTAATATATATATTTCCATTTACCAGGCCACTGTGTTCCATTTTAAATACATTTTTCTCTGCTTTCTGACAATCACCTATATAGATATTAAAATCATCTTCAATTTATAGATGAGAAAATAGAGTTAAGAAGAGAGTTATTAACTTCTCCAAGAACACATAACTCCAGAAGACTGAGTTAAAGATTAAATAAAAGATAAAGATATTTGGGTTATACCCTTCCCTTGAAAGATATAAATTTGCTTCATATTAGGGGTGTATACATTGGATACTTTTTCTTCCATTCTAGAGATACTTTGCTAAGGAGAACATGTTCCAGCTCCATCCATGTATATATGAAAGAGGAAAAGTCACCATCTTTGCACACTGTACCCCATGATTGAATTATTGTACACAGCTATGATTCAATAAAAAAAAAATTAAAAAAAAAAAGATATTTGGGGGAGATTTAACAAAGTATGCTGGAAATGTTTGTCAATTACTATAATTGAAGGTTGACTTTAAAGTTGTATTCTTTTTTAGATGGAGGAGACAAGTTTTTATGCACAATACACACTTTTCAGAGCTTAATAATGCCATCAAGCTCTTTGAAAGGCTACAAGGCCAACAATAAAAATATGAGCGAAGTTTTATCATTGAGGTAGGCATGCCTTAAATTCCACTGGAAAAGACCATCAGAAGCACATTACCAACAAATTCCTCTTTCTCCTCAAATACAAGAGAGAAGGTCATTTATACAGGGGATGTTGAGTTTCCTGTGTTTTCTTCAAGGAAGAGAAACAATATTACTCAATTTGGCAGCCACCTCTATACATGGAGAAAGACCTGCCTATCTCTCTCTCTTTAATCCACCTACCATCCTCTCTATTTCACTCATGCAAATCCAACCTCTGTTTGTGATTTTACGGCTTGAAATGCCCTCAATACACACATCCATATAAACAAAATGGGCTGTCTCTTGTCACTCCATCTGATCACAGTCTCTGAATTCATCAGTAACTTCCCACAAATTACAAATGGAGATTCCTATCGGATTTTTTTTTCCAAAAGGAAGATTAGGTGCTTTGAGATTATTAAAGAGAACCATCTCATTTTGCCTGTGATTCTCAGGAAGGATATTGTTTCTTCATTGTTGTCAGGAGATCTGCACATTACCTGAGGCCCATGAACTGGGAAGGAAAGAAAAGGGTAGGTTGTAGGAAAGACTTTATGAGTAGAAAAAAAATTCCTGAGTACATGTGAAAAATAGCTGGAATGGGGGGATAGTACCTCTCCTTGCTCGGTATTAGAGGAAAGTGTGAGAAAAACAAGATCAGGGTTTTGCAATCAGCGTAAATTGTTATTCACCAACCATTTCTGAGTCTCAGCTAGTCTTTTGAAACACAGGGCTGCACAAAGGCAGCAGCACCTGTTGCTGACTGTGCAATAACAGCCTCACCATGTAATCAAGGCATTCCCATCTGTGGTGAAATTTCCCGATTTTTCTTTTAAAGATCAGATCCTTCATTGCTAACGAGCTAACGGGAGAGATGCGATGTCTTACTCGATTCTGTGGCTGCAGTAGACAGCAGTGGGAATTAAAAATGAAAATCGGCTGAGGTTTTCCCCAACTTCCAAGGCCAAAGTTCCTTTCTTTCCAAACTTGTGCTTTGCACAGATTTTCAAGGTTTCATTCAAATCAGTACATGAGGCAAATCAGCTTGATGGTGGTTTTCTACTGTGTCTGTCTTGATAGTTGTTGGCGGTCAAAATACACCAGGGGCTAAGGCTGGACCATGAACCTGTTCCCTTCTCGACCTCTTAGTTCTGTGTCCAGTTTGATAGCTGAGAACCACACATTCTGTGTCTTTAGTTTTTATCTTTAAATCCTTTTTCTTCTTTTTACATTCCTGTCTGTCTCAGGACAGGTCTCTGTTATTTCTCCCAGATGACTGCAACCACTTCTAAACAATGTTCCCTTGCTCTGTATTCCTCCCTGCCCTGTCCTCTTATTTAGATTTTATACTGCTGCCAGAGTTTCTTAGACTCTAAACAGGAGTTTAGAGCTCCTGCCTTGAGACCTTGGCTGCAGCCCCCATATCCATCCTTACTGCCAGCTTTTCCCTGCTCTGAATTGTCACTCCTTTTTCAGTGATGTTTTGCAGTTCCGTGAGCAGCACTGACTCCTACCTACGTCCCCCCACCCACTGCACTGTGTCCCTGCATTTCTTACTGGGGAACTCCTCAAGCAGAGGAGTGGAAATGGGTTACAGTTCTCTTGGTAAGCACAGTGTCGACGGGTAACGTTTTCCTCTGTGTTAGGCTCGGTAGGATTATGATGTCGTGACCGGGGCTGATGAGAATAACACGGAGGTAGATGGGCACTGTCTTCCAAGGGTGAGAGAGGAAGAAGCGGTGGTCTGGTTAAAACACTACTCGCTCCCTCCATGAAGCCTTCTCCAATTTCCCCAAAAGGATTTATCCGCTCAGTTTTTGGTGTTTCTTTAGCACCTTGAACTTCCCTATTCATAGTATTTAGTGTCATTGTAATTAGACTGGGAACTTTGCTGGGGCATATATTGGACACTGGTCACTTATTAAATATTTGTTGAATGAGTAAATTTTCAAATCCCACTCTCATGTAGTTTCAGAACAAGGTTCAGCAAACTATGTCTGACAGACCAAACCCAGCCCAATACTTTATATAAATGAAGCATTTGGGGTCTCTCTCACCTTTTCTCCTTCACGAGAGGGACCCACTTCCAGCTCTCTTCGGAAGTGCTCTAAGTTTTCTCTTTGTTCTTCCTAAATAAAATCTCCCTGTTACCCTGAAAAAAATATTACGGAAATAGAGCCCTCCTCATTTTCCTAAAGTGTATGGTAGTTTTCGTGTTATTACAGCAGACAGGGCTGACCAGTCATGACACAGATCCTATGGCCCACAAAGCCTAAAATATTCACTCTCTGCTCACTTACACAAAAGGTAATGTATCCCAGTTCTAGAGCTTAAAAATAAAGTCAGCGATCTCACAAGTTACACATTGTTCCTGCAACACAAGCTAGGGACCTGTGAGCCATGGAATGTAAAGTGGTCAGCCCAATTGAGAAACCCCAAGTTGCTGCCTGAATTTCACTGGGCTTTGCGACTTCCCAAACAATTTTTTTTTTTACTTTCAAAAATATTGCCAAAGGAATGTTTCTTAGATTCTAGAAATAACCCAGACCATCAATTTTGCGTCTGATGGATCTTGTGCAAATACCTGGGTTCTGTGACTACACACAGCACCGATCTGTGACTGCATCCCCAGTCTTTTGCCTTGTATCCATTTCTGAAAATAATAATGTTTAATGAAGAACAGGAACCGATTCTCTAGCAGTCCTGTGTCTTGTTTTCTTTCCTTCTCTCATTTGAAGTCTCATCTCCTGACACGAGTTCAACCCGAATGACATAACTGCTCCCTGCACATTGGATGGTAACTTGATCTTACAGCCTCGCTGCTGTGGAGTCAGAGAACCTGTGCTCCAATCCTGGCTTCTCCGATAAATTACTGGCTGCTAACCTTAGGAAGATCCCGTATCTTTCAAACCTTCTGTATCCTCCTCAGTAAAAAGGGGAGCATGATAAATGATAGTAACAATCCCCGCAGATTGTTGTGAAAAATCAGTACAATTATCCATGAAAAGCACTTGCCGAAGTTACTGTCACAGGCAGGCTTGTGGCTTTTTCTTTCTTTCTTTGTTTTGCTTTTATCATTCGTGTCAACCCATCTGGCCAGCACTTCCTAAGGCAGGGTTCTCAAACTTCCTAATGCCGCAACCCTTTAATACACTTCCCGTGGGTCACGGCCCACAGGTTGAGAACCACTGTCCTAAGTATTGATGCTTATCATCGTAAATGCGCTGCCCCTCTTTGACTTCAGGTGTCAGGGAAACCCTGGTTAGGGAAGCATGAGAAGTCTGATCAGACCATTCTCGGGATTCTGCTCTGTATCAAGGTGGGCCCGGAATGGTTCTGAGAGGTCAGAACCAGCCTCATAGCAGCACACATCTTGGACAAATAAAATAATTCTCAAAGATATCCGAATCTTTTTTCTGAAATTATATCCAGATCTCTGGCTAGAAGAAAATCACACACACTTTCTAATAGCTAAGGGTATCCCAGCTAAAGCTACAGGGCCTTTCTAGTTTGATATACATATTTTTTGCCATGGCTCAAGGCCTGTAGCAACTAAAGTGGTTACATAATCTGGTTCTAAGTGGCTCTGACTCTAAGCAGATTGGCCCAGAACCAGAAAAAAAAAAAAAAAAAAAAAGGCAGAAAAAAGAACAGATGAATTTCTTTTTTCTCCCATGAGATTCCATTCTGGAAACCAAGGGAAAACATGTTTTGATTGTATTTATAAATGTATCTAATCATCCTGGAATACGGGATACATTTTATGTTTGGAAAGGGACATCAGTAAAGTGTGTTCTGGGCATGGACCTTGCCTGACCCTCAGGGAAATCCTTTGTGGGACACTGGGCACAAAGGGGCTGCTGGGCCAAAGCTGTCCCTCTCCCATTTTGCATGTAGCACCCAACGTGTCTCTTCCCTCAGGGGCCTCAATGCACCGTGGGGGTCTTCTGAAACTTGTCTCTTTAAAAACAAACAGCTAGTGGAAGCCTGGACAATTGCAACCACCTTCAAAGTGCTATCACTCCTGTGAGTTTCTCCCCCCTCAACCCATCCATCTTACTCTGCTTCCAGAGCCATCTATCTGAAACACAAATCAGATCATGTCACTTCCCCTCTTAAAAACCATCAGTGCCTCCCCATGGCTCAAAGGATAATGTCTTAAACCCGTTAGTAAGACTCACCAGCATTCATGATCTGACCCAACAGGTCTTGTTCCTGGCAAATCCATTCTTTTCTTTAAAAACGCAAAGGCAAGTATCTTCATTCATTCCTTCTTTGGTATTCCATAACCATGGGTGTGCGTCTTTAGTCCTAAATTACTTCAAGTGTGTTGTATTTATTATTAATAAAATAATCATTAACCTGTGTGCTTACCTCTGCCACTGTCCTTTAAACATCACAAAAGCAAAGACTATGCCAAACTTTGTGTATCGCCCCTATCTGACAGTGCGATTGGTGGGATTCGGGCTCTGTAGAAGTGGCGAATGAATGAATGCAAGATTTGGTGCTCCCACAGAACCCTGCTGGCGTCTTGCTCACAGAAACTTCACGTTCTACCTGCATTTCGCTGGCTGGGCTCGGCTAATAAACATTAACTGTCCTCCAGGGCAGGATTCTGCGCCCGTCTTCTCTGCCATTGTCTCAAGCTTCTATACATTTCTGACATGTGAGAAAAGCTCAATAGAGATTGTTGAAGAGAAGATTAAGCTTTTAGTGGTTAAAAATTAAACAGGCCTGTAATCTATGTTTAGGCAACTTTCTGTTCCTAAGCTGGATCCACGAGGATCACTATGAAAGTTCTGAGACAAGACTGCACTGTGGTCCTTTATCCCACAAGTAGCCGGCAGCCAGCACCTTTCTGATTCACCCATTCAAGTTGCAACTTGCTCGGTTTATTGATGCTGCCAAGAGGGAAGGCTTCATTTGTTTCCATCCTTGAGGATTTTACTTTCTTTTTTCTTTTTATTTGAGACCGAGTCATCACTCTGTCACCCTGGATAAAGTGCTGTGGCATGAAAGCTCGCAGCAACCCCAGACTCTTGCGCTCCAGTGATCCTCTAGCCTCAGCCACCTGCCACTATGCCCGTCTAATTTTACTATTTTTAGTAGAGATGGGGTCTTGCTCTGACTCAGGCTGGTCTTGGACTCCAGCTTGTTCCACCGGCCTCGGCCTCCCAGAGTGCTAGGATTACAGGCATGAGCCGCCACTTCTGGCCCAGATTTTACCTTTCTTGATTTTTGTGTTTTTCAAAACTTTCATAACGGCTCACGTATAAGAAAGAATTCTGATATCCTAACAATTTTAGTGCAGTTATTATTTCTCTCACTAACATTTCCTGGCCCCAAGGCAGCCACACAAACCATGGTTACCAGGATGTTCAGGGCTCTGAGAAAGAAACAGAAAGGCCAACCGCCCAAAAGAAAACTGACCCCCAACTAGAAGGGTCAGGCACAGCCTAAACTCCCCTGCAAAGTCACTCTAAGCTTGGCACCACTAAGTGGGCTTGGTGGAAGCATAAGATAGCATCTTTCTTTTTGCATAGCAGCTGGTGGTGCTGTGGACTTGAAATAGGGGCTGATCCATACACTTTGTCTTTTATTTTTGAAAATATCTAAACTTTTTAAATGCACTATAGTAATTTAGGGAACTCTCGAGTTCCTTCTTTCAAAGGAAATATTTGAATGACTTACTTCCATTCTACTTACACAAAACTGAGCAGATAATAGTCTCCTGCAAATGTTTTGGGAAAATGAGCTCAATTGACTCATTTTATCTTTGGCCCCCATTGTTTGGCACTGAATATATAGAGAGATGAGTTCTACTGGGTACCTCTCTTCAAAGAAACAAACACCTCGTGGGAAGGAAAATGGAGCAGTAAATAAAGAACCTAGTAAGTTCAGCTACACAGAAATGGCTAGGGACATTCAAAAAAGAAGGAAGAATCACATTTTTTAGGACAGGAAGGAAGAACTTGACAGATACTTATATTTAAAGGTCACTGGTGTTTCTGACCTAGATTTAGGGGTAAATAATTCTTACTCATCAGCCTAAAAGAATATTTTAAATATGAGAGGTAAAAATTATTACTTATCCAGTAATATAAATTAGAAATTAAAATAAGAAAGAATAAAGAAGAAGAGGAAAAGGAAAGAAGACAAAGAAGAAACAACTTCTTGGGAAACTTATTCTCTGGAAGCCCATTAACTTTATTTACTGCCACGATAATAGATTTCTAATAAGAGCCGCTATTTTCTAAAGCCTTGACCACACTCCACGTTGTAGCTGGATACTTACTGAGGGCTTTCTGAGTGCTTTACTACATGCTGCCTCATCTGATTTTCTTAACAAAATCATCAGACAGAATACTAAGGTGGTTATAGCCCCAAGACCATTTTCCATGTGCTGAAGTTCAGCAAGATCCACCTTTCAAGCTTTTTTCAACTAGTAGGACAAAACCAGCTTTTTACTGATGGTCTTTCAGCTCCTTCAACTTGACTCTACTTCTTCCCATACAGTTTTAACAAGTTTTCTTCTGGATTTATTGAATGGATGGACAATATTACATAATTGCAAAAGCATTTCTACAATTACTGTGTCAGGTAAAAAATACAGCAAATTCTATTTTCATCTAGCCATAATTAGCCTCTCTAACTTTCTCCTACCACCACAGTAGAACATTTCCACAGCACTATTCTATATATTTTCCATTTTAATTTGGAAAACAAGAGTTTTTCTTTAGAAGGTATTAAGTATCTGAGAATAGAGATGGCAGAATAGGAAATATTTGCAGCTGAAGGAAACAAGAAAGATGAGATGATTTTAATAGAGTGACTACAACTTCTAAAATGGAATAAAACCAAAGCTTGTTAACAAGACCAGAGGTTCCCTGACTTCAGTAATGATTGGGAAGCTCCATCTTTTGGGTCCATTGATAATGGCTGCCTAGATCCCTGTTGAGAAAGATGCTGGGTCCAGCATTGCAGCTCTGTTTCCATCCATGATGGCTGCAACAGTGGTGGAGTCAGGTGGTTCCATCCCAGGAAATCCTGGTTCTGTCTTATTTAAGGTCTCAACATTGGGTGGCCCATGTATAGATGATAATGAGAAACTACTAGCTTATACACTGTTAGCCTTACTCACTATTTATTACTGCATGTTTTAGGATTTTTCTTTTTGCTATAAATTCCTAGGAAAGGATCTAAAGCTGAATCAAAACAACTAAAAGTCAGAATAAGGAAGCAAAATTATCTTTTCCTATGATGACTTAATATAATCCTTTTAATTCATGAAAGTAATACTACTTATTGTAAAAATTTGGAGAATCCATAAAGCACAATGAGAAAGATATTTATAACATTCACCCACAAAAATAAGCATTAGCAATATTTTATAATATCACCTTAACATATATATAATTTTTCTCTCTGCATGTTGATATCATAGTATAAAAATATTCTCCATATATTACAACATGACATCTTTATAAGTAACCTTTCAAATAGCCAGATGTGATGTATCTAAAGAGAAGCCTTGAGTCTCCCTTACTAAAAACGTATTTTTCTCCTAGTCTTCCAATCTAATAAACTGGCACCACTATCAGTTTGGCAGCTCTGACCCCAAACTCATGTGTTGTCCAAGACTCTTTTCTTTCCTTATATCCCTGAAGTTAGTCCTATGGTCCATATCTGTAGAACTTGTCCTGAGTTCCAAGTTTCCCAAACCCACCATCATCTCTGCCCTGGTCTACACTCCATTTTTCTCCATATAAATTCCCTACTTCCTCTGTCCTCTGGAGCTCTCCATACCTATTCTTCATGAGATATTTTTATGAATCAGGCAATGTCCCTCCTCTGCTTAACAACTGTCAATCACATACCCTTGCACTTGTAATAAAATTTCAAATCCTTGCCATGGCTGAGAAGCCCCTTTTTCCCTATGGCTAACTGTCACTCTGCCCTCTCCTGCAGCTCCCCCTTGTTTATTACCTGAAATGATCAGTCTGTTTGTTGATGTGTTGCTCATTGGCTGATGTGTATGTTCATTGCCTGTCTCTCTCTACTGGATCATAAACTCTGTCTCATGTCAGCTCCTGTCTCATGGTGCCTCTTCCCAGCCCTGAGTAGTGAGTAGCATACGGCTGGCACTCAATCAGCATTTGCTAAATGGATGAATGATATTCCATGACAAATTGTTTTAGCTACCCTTCAGTTTCAAAACATTCATCTACCGAATATATTCATCCGGTTTCAAAAACATTGACATAACCTTACCACGTTAGTTATCTCTGTTCTCAATACCCAAGTCTCATCTCAACAGCCTTCAGTGTTTCCCAGACTCCACTCCAGCACTCATACTACTTTAGGATTTGACCCCAAGGTGCCTTCCCTGGACACAGCCCAGGAGTCCCCCCCTTCACGTCACCTCACCGGCCAGACAGACAAGACACATTTCTCTTCCCACTTCTGGGTATTTTCAGGCTCCCTTTGCATGAAAGGCTGATCTTCTCTTTGCCCTACCCCTTTAGTGCATTCTTCAGCAGAAATACCATGGAAAAGCAGGCAGATACAGAGCCTGCCCTCTGGAAACTTACAACCTAGTAAGACAGGCAGTAATCATACAAGTCAAAACGCAGCAACACGTAAGAGACAAGCCCAGGCCCAGGAAGAGGTCAATGAAGCCACCTTTGCACAAATGAAGATTAAGCTGAAACCTGACAGTAAACTGTCAGTAGACTTGATGGTTACTTTTGCCAGCATCTATGTCATATGCCTTTTTTTTTTTTAAATCATACTTAGATATCAATTTTATCTCTCCTCAGTTCCTGAGCTGCCAAAGGGCTAATTTCCTGTGTGATCCACAGAACCTTTGCACTGCATACATCTCCACATTTGGAGAGGGCAGCAGAAGGAGTTGGGGTCAGGAGTGGACAGAGAGGGACAGGAGAGGAGAGGCCTGGTCAGCAACTGGAAGGGAGGTGGGGTCTTTCAGGCAACACTTAGCTACCCAGGCTGAGCTGAAACTTAGCAAGGATTTTATTGCCAGTGCAATGCAGTCTGACAATGAAGTTCAGAAACTCACACTAGGAAAAGTGCTATGTGCCTCATTGCTGAAAATCACCATGGCCATCTTCGAAGTGCTCTCCTTGGGAAGCTATGAACTGGCACCAGTAGCTAGTCCACCCTTCAAAGCAATATTGGAACTCTTTTTCTGGAATGACCAACAGAGCTGTGAATGCACAAGGTATGACAATAAAGTTCATGAACTCATCCTAGAAAAAATGCTTTATAGGATGGACTAGGTGCTGGCATCACTGCATAGCTTCCCAAGGGGAGTCCTGCAAAGATGAACATGGTGATATTTGGCAATGAAGTATGCAGCACTTTTTCTACATAAGTTGTCAGACCTGTACACGATTTTGTTGATGCTAATTACCCTTTGTATAACCTTAGAATTTTGTCCAGTCAATGGTTTTTGCATTCTTCTTTGCTTCTATAGCTCACATTGCATTAAAATGAAAGGATCACCCACTGATCCTTGGTTCCCTTTCTTTCTTAAAGTTGCGCAGTTGCCATTAAGCCAATACAACCTTGTCAAGTTGGTCCAGGCAGGCTGTGATTTGGATTTATAAAGCCCAGTTAAGTCCGAGTTGGCTCAGAAACTTGCCCTGCATAGGAGAGCATGGAAGAGCTCCAAGGCCTCCTGTGTTTATGCAAATGGTGAGCCAAGGGGCCACCCTGGGCCTACAGGCAACACCAAAGGCCATGAAAGTGGAGACAGAGAGGGTTAAGGGGGTGAGGCAATCTCCTCTGTTTATTTATTTATTTATGTATTTTATTCTTAGAGATAGATTCTGTTACCCAAGCTAGAGTGCTGTGGCATCAACCTAGCTCACAGCAACCTCAAACTCTTGGGTTCAAGCAATTCTCCTGCTTCAGCCTCCCAAGTAGCTGAGACTAAAGGGCCCTGCCAAATTTCCCAGCTAGTATTTTCTATTTTTAGTAATGATGGGGGTCTCACTCTTGCAGAGGCTGGTCTTGAACTCTTGAGCTCAAGGGATCCTCCTGCCTCAGCCTCCCAGAGTGCTGGGATTACACGTATGAGCCACTGCACCTGCCAATCTCCTCACTTTAGATGACCTCCCTCAAGGCTATAAGGAGGAGAATATTCTCTCTTTGCTCCTAGCCCTACAGCTCTGCAAGTCTCCTCCAGTCTGCAGAGAGAACTCAGGCTTTAACAGGGCCACCCAGACTGCTAGCAGTCACTCTGAGGGCAGGAAGGTGGCCAGCCTGACACCAGGCACAGAGAGAACACCAGGACCACAGCAAAGTGAAGGGCAAGAAAGTGGAAGGGTGACGGTAGATGTTTATGGACCATCTCCTTGAGTGAACCCGGCTCCCTGTTAGGCATATGCGGTAGATGTTTATGGGTCATCTCCTTGAGTGAACCTGGCTCCCTGTTAGGCATATGACAAAGTCCTGCCTTTCATGTTTGCCACAGGTTTGAGATAAATAATAATACTCTGCATTTCACAGACAAAAACATTGAAGCTCAATCTCCCTGAATGTCTTGTCCAAGTTCACACCGCTGATTTTCAAGCCATTTGGCCCCTAGTTCTTAGAAAGCAGCATCAGCGTCTCCCTAGCAATGTCTCTCGAGCACCTGGAATTGCACCAAAAACATAGCAGGCAGTTTCACTGAGCCTAAATGAATGAATTAATGAGCAAAAGCACAAACTCCTGTCTTGCAATATGAAGTTATTATTCATGCATCTAGATGATATTAACACGCCTGGAGAGAGAGCCCACTTGGGGCACAGAGGGAGAGCACTTCAGAATCTGTGACCCTGGGCACATCGCTTAACCTTCCTGAGTTTTCTTATTCTGTAAAACAAAGATCAAACAACCTACTTTGGATGATAACTGTGGAAACACAGGCAGTAAGATAATACAACACCTAATGGAGGGCCTGGCACCCATGGGTGGTAAGACATATTTGCTACGGCCTCCATTAACCAAGGAGTGCCTTAGGCTGAATGTGGGGGACCTTTGAGCCCATGAGCTCAGAAGGGATGGAAAGTCTTTCCTTCTGTGACCCCGGCAACTCTGCAGGGTTGAATGTGGTCTTCTATTACGTCTGTCATTTTGTGCTCTCTTTTCTCCTCTTTATCCTTTGAGGTCCCTGAGCTAGAATTCCAGCATGAAGACCTTCCTTGCAGAGAGGCTCCAAGAATGTGTCCTGTTCCAAGGCTGATGGTTTCATCATTAAGACTTCAGGCTTTCAGGATTGAAAGACCGATTTTTGCCCGAGTGGAACCTGCATGATCTTGCTGGTGTCAGTCAAACCCCTGTATTCACTGCTGAGGATAAGATGGTGACAAATGCAAACAAAACCCAAAAAGATTGGCAAAAGGTCGGAGTCCTGAGTCAGACGATTTAACAGCCGTATGTTAAAACTTATATTTCTATAAAGACATAATTGTTTTCTTCCATCCAGCCACATCCCTGAATGGGGAGAAAATGCCAAGTAACAGGGAGAAACTTCCCTGCTATTATCACCTCCCTTCATCTGCTCCAGGCCGGAGCTGCTCGGGTTGCCATGGTGATGCAGGGCTGACCTCTCACTTTTTACTCTTCCAGGAGCTAAAAAGGTAAAAAAAAAAAACTAGCCATTTGGTGGCGAATGAAAATCAACCTCCCTCAGTTAAAGGATGTTAAATAGCTTTCCCTATTTCAAACCTAATGTTCCATGGCCAAGTTTAAAAAAAAAAAAGGGAAGAAAGAGAGGTAGAAGAGGGGAGAAAAGGAACCAGGCAATCTGGAGATCTCAGAAGCAAGCTGAGATGTGGGGGAGCGGTCACGGCCACTACAACAGGGACGCAGGCACGCGAGAAAGCAAGAAAGGGCAGCATGGTGGCCGCAATGCCAGCCCACGCTGGCCACTTTCTGGGCACCCAGGAATGTCTCCCGAGCCATCTGCTCTGACTTGCTCCAGCCCATGGTGCTGCCTCCTGCTTTTTCTAGCTGCCTGCCTCTTTTGCTCATCCTGTGCGGGTGCATGATGTACCCAGATTGTTGGGTTTAATTTTTCACTTCCAGGGAAGTTGGGTCAGGAAATCAAAATACAGATTGAGAGAGCTCAATAACAGTGGCTCTTATGGAAGAGATTTCGGTGGAGGAAAAAAAATCACATTCTTTTAACATTATTAAGCCTATTATTAGCAATGAGCCCCACGCAAGAGCCAACAGCGCACATTCATTTGCTGTGATTAATAGGCCAAAGTGGCTTTCTCCAGCAACCCAGGCAGCTCTGCCAGGCTACCAGGAACTCAACCGCTCAGAGGCCGGTGAGCAGGACCATTCAGGCCAGGGAGGTTTCTTACCTGATTACAAGTACAGGCTGGACAGGTGGGAGAGGGGAGGTTGTGCTTAGGGGATAGATGCATCTTGCTGTCCATTTCTGGCTTTCTGATGTGTGGCAGGGGAGCTGGAGCTTTGCCCTCTCTCCTCTTTCCTCTCCTCCCTCTTGGTCAGCAGAGGAATTATCTTGCTGTCCATCCACCTGCACAAGACGTGCAGAGACGGCAGGGACTGTGCTTTGGCTTCAGATGATTCATTGGATTCATTTTGATGCAAGTTTCTAAGCATGTGGGCTAAAGCTGTCAAACCATCCTCTACATGTGAATTACCCTTAATTATAAGCTAGGCAAGAACCACCAATTTATCACTACCAGGCTTGTTTTTAATCCTTTAACTTCGGGAGTTAAACCACTGGAGAGTGGTAATATTACAAAAAAGAAAAGAAAATTGGAAAGAGTAAAAGTGGGTACAGGGACAGTGACTCATTCTTATTGGAAAGGTTTCCTCCCAATACCCTGGAGCAAAATCTTAATGTTTTTCAAGAAGTGCTTTAAAAACCTCAAGTGCAGATCAAGAGGTGGAACCAACAGAAAACAGTCATTAGTGATCAATTTTAATAAGTCCAAAAGGTATTAAAAAGAAAACCCAAGTTTATAAAATAATAGCCTGGGGGAAATAAAAATAGATTTATTTTTCTGGATTCATTCATTTATTCAAAAGGTATATACTCTTCATATTTTTTCAAATGCTGCTAGCATTTGGCGTATACTTACTAGTTTAATAATTCTATGCATTAATTACGTCACAGCTTCCAGTGGCAAGAAAATTTGGAGAAGGAACCTTTTTCTGTTGGATTCATGATACTGAAATATGTTGTCCCTGCAAGGTGGGAAGAAAGTCTCTTTCAGGTCCCTTGCCCTGCCCTGACCATCCCCCCGCCCCCCCCACACACACAGAGTCCATATTTTCTGATGAGTTCTGGGGCAGTCATCTTTACCCTCAGCACCGAATGCTCTGAAGACAGCATAGTTGCACCAAACTTTTCAATGGGCTGGCATTTAAAACATCTAAAGGGTTAACGCTTATAAGGGAAGGAGAAAATACTCTACCACGCGTGCATTTTGATCTGAGGTTCAAAAACATACACACAGATGAAAATGGCCAGTCTCGCGGCTACACACAGTCCGTTTCTCTGCCTCCCAGTCTCTCTCCTTCCTTCTACACAATCTTACAGATCTCAGCGCGATTAGAGCCGCTGATAAGAGTACGGCCAATGGTATTCTATGGTTTCAGTGTAGTCTGAAGATTAAATCCCTATGAAAATAATATATCTTTTCTCTACTCCCCTACCCCCTCCTCACTAGAAGCAGCTGCTTTTCACATTTAAATGTAGCAGGGGTAACAAGAGCCCCTTTTATCAGCTACTCCTATTCATAAGGCATTAAAATACATGCCGTTTCTTAATCCCTAGTGCCCCTCCAACGGGGGCTTCAGCTTTGTGCTGAAATAGCACGTATCTTTTAAAAGTAGCTGATGGAAATCGTCTTCCAAACCAAATCAGTTTCTTAAAAGCAGCTCTTCCCCAAGCACAGAACATAAATGGAGTCCAAGACACAGTATGTGTCCAGCCTCCCCCCTTTGCACCACAAAGGGCTGGAGAAACAATGCTTAAGTTTGTTTATAAGTAGCCCAAGCAACTTGGCAAGCGGCAACCCTCCTCTCCTCTCTCTCTTCCCGCACCCCGAAGTCCATACCCTCCTCTGCAGCAGCACCACTTGCCAGCGCCTCTTCTGGGAAAGGCATTTCTACATAAGCCAATCGGCATTTGCTGAGCGGGGTCACTTTCAGAGGCAGCTGTTTTGGAAGGCAGCATGTACAGGAAGGGTAGGCAGGGGGGTGGGGGCCTGGATGAGGGAGAAAATCACCTGGATTCCCAGTTAATCCCCAGGCCTCAGGAGAAGTGCCTGAAAGACTGGTGAATTTCACAACCACCGAGAGAGAGCCAGCGCCCTTTGTAAGCAGGTAGCTGATAGAAACTTACACAGCAACATGACACATGTATGTGATAGAAACTTACACAGCAACACGACACATGTATGTATATACTTTGTATGTGTAGTGAGCACACAGACACACACGGATCTACATCAGATAGCACTGTTCCCTGAACAACCCTCTGAAAATAGCGTTTGATGCTCTATTAATACAAAGAGAACATTTAAAACACAAACAAAAATAAATGTTCTGGGTTACATTTTTATGCAACCAGGCTCCTAAAATTAGCTCTTTCTTACATGTTTTAATTCAAATTAGCCCTTTAAAAATAAACTCTTTTTCGAATACTCAAGTTTTTATCCAAATTTATCTCCTCTCTCCCCCAGTACAATTAGGCTGGTTTCTGGGTTTATTGCTAATGGAAAAAAAAAAAAAAAAGAAGTGGCAGAAATATTTGTTGTATTTTGTGTTCAGCTTTATGTTTATTTTCTCTTAGCTCTTTATAGAGGAGATTTCAAGGGAAAGAAACCATTAGTCTTCTAACACTGTTTTACTCAAAGTGCCGTTGTAAAAGTGTCATTTTTTTTCTCATAGTAAGTTAAGTGCTCCTACAATGGTTTTGGATTTTAAGTTCCTCTGGCAGATATGTGTTTTTCACTTGCTGTGAATCTCCTTTTTTTTCTAATTCATTCTCTCTCTTTTCTGGATTTAAGTGCTGATGACTATAGATTTCTTTTTACTTATACAATTTCACAAAGTTATACAGCAGGAAAGCTGTCCACATGATACAATTTGCCACCTCCCCTACGTGCTGGGTAAATATTGAAGAAGGCTGAGAGGAACAGAAGTAATGTGAGCAAGAGTACAATGTCCCAGTAAATATATCCTTTCATTTCATCACTTTTGTGGAAAAAGTCCATCTCAGGAAGGTTGTAAGGTTTTTAATAAAAAGAGAAAAAGACTCAGGTAATTATAAATGCCCTTTACTACCATTAAAGTAAAACTTAATTCCAATCACTGAGATTTATGGAAAATCCTACTTTCTGAGGCAATGGCTATGGCTCTGAATCATGGAACATGACTGCCCTCTTCTGGTTAAAAGGAGAAATAGTGACACCTGAAAGAACTTACTTAGGGAGAAGACAATTGTTATTACTGATTAGAAACTTTGATCTAAAAAATCTACAATGATAAAGAAGTGTCCAATTTCATATTAGAAACTAAGACTGGTTAGAATTAGAAACTAAATTTCTAACTTCCTCACAGCCCAAATTAAAATGCTCCCTAATATTTTGGGGCAGTATTTCTGACTTCTGTACTGTTTTACTTTACATTTGGGATGCTTCTGTCCGGCCCAGGTGTTGAAGCAAAGCTTAAAAGACAAACAAGAATTAATTTGACACTCTCACGACTTTTTGAAAAATGAATGGTTAAGGTGAGCTAAGCATTCATAAAGGTTGGATTCAGCTTGGAGCAGGAACTCACATTTATCCCAGCCTCAAAAAGTGGCTTGTCAAGAATTAATTAGGTCACATTTTAGTTTTGAAAAAGTGAACTGCAACTTTTCTCAAATGAAATTAAAACCTTATGAAAATAACTATTATGTCATGCCAAAATGATATGGGATCTCACTTGATACTTGGTAGGTGAATTATAAATGGAATGTTCTTGGATTCCTGGATTTCTTCCTTTATCTGTTAGGCTACATTATTTTCTGTATCAGTACCATAATTAAAAGGCTTTGGGTTTCTTTCTTCTTTCCATCTTACCTGTGGAAAAAAATGGTATGACGAATTCAGGATGATTGATAATTCTGGATAGAGGATCATTAAATGCCAACTGAAAAAAAATTTACCCTCAATTATAATTGTGATACTACGTCAAACAGATAGAGGAAATCCTAATTCTGAGCTCTATTAAAATGCACTTATTTCAATTTCCAGTTGCTATGTATGTCCTATTAGCAGCCTGACATTTTGAGTAGTACACTAATTCATATGAATTGGGTTTTAAATGAGAGCTTTCAAGTCAACCTTTATGGAACACTGAATGTGTGATAAGCCCAGAATTAGCAAGAGAATGAGGTGATACTTTCTCGCCAAGAGAGCTTCTTATATGAAGGAGCAAAACCCGAACACTCCAAATTATAAAATGCTTTAATTTCGAGGACCTCACCCATAAGTAAAGCACGGGCCAATTTCATCTTATTTTTCTCTAGAGACCTATTAAATAGTTAGAAGCAGACACAGTTCTAGGCTGCAATTAGAAAATTAAAGGTCTGAGGTTAAGTGGGTCTTGCCAGGTATGTCTCAGCCAGATCTCGACTTGTCAGATGCCAGCGTTGTGACAAATTCCATAACATCATTCAAAGTGGGCTCAGAATACTCATAAATGAGCAAAGCTGATATAGGCCAACATTAGCGGGAGAAGGGAAAGAGAGAATCCTTGAGTGTTTTAACTATTCTCTAGGGAGGCTGCGGGTTTTGCAAGGGGGGTTTGTGATCCAGTGATCCCCTCATTCCCACCCCACCATCACTGAGAACCTCTTTTGACAGGCAAGGGTAAAAAGAGCTTGGGAGAGAGGGAGGGACAGTGCTCATCCCCAAGCTCTGAGAGGATGGCTCTAGAGCGCCTACAGTAGGCAGCTGTTAGGAAATGCTGGCTGTGCACATTGGAGAACTTGGGCAGTAGAGCACTGCAGTGCCCCTGGTGGGGGGAAGAGCCCTAACCTGCTGAGAGAATAAGAGAAGCAGCTTCTAGCTGGCTTGTTGCCCAGGCAACCCAGAAGGTATGGCCAAGGTAATGTTGGGCCAATTCTGTACGGATACCGATCACAATGAAGCCATTTCTTCTCTGCCTCAGTTTGCTCATCTGTAAAATGAGGGACTTGGATTCAGTGCCTCCTAAGGCAACTTTTGGGTTCTAAATACATACATTATTACAAAGTCACGTGTCATTTCCATTAAACTATATTGCTAAATTAGGTACTCGACCATCTGCATGAGCAAAGGACACTAATTAATTGTGTGACAAAAACCTAAAGAGTTATAAAAATTGTTACATCAATTTTCCCCCTCAGATACTGCATAGTACAAAGTAAATGCAAACCATTTCGTTTTATGGCTTGTTCACTTATGTAATAAATCAGGCATAATCTGAAATACTCTCTCTTTCTCTTTAAAGTTAATAAGGTCATTGGTTTCTATTCCTGCAGAAATCCTCTTTTCTCTGTTATCAAGAGAAAAGTCAAATCATTGTGGTCCATGGATTCAGGGAAGAAACTAAGAAAACTACAGCATCTTTAGATATAATGTTAATGATGTAGCAGGGATACCTGGTCCTCTGGTCTGACGAGGATACTAGGGTAGAATTGATGCTGAATCCTTTGGAAGGAGTCCTGTCAGGTATGGTTTTCTCCTGTTCTGCCATTCAAAGAGTTGTGACAATAGAAGCTGCAGGCTCAGCTGTTCCCTGTCTTGTACCAATGAAAACTCCCAGAGCAATGACAGCTACAGAGAAATGCAGCCAGATCGAGGGAAGCAGAGAAAGTGAGGAATCTATAAAGATAAAGGATAATGCAAAGTGCCCCCTCAGTGCCAAAACAACCCACATATCATCACTTCAAATACTTGTCTATTCACTTAAATTCAGATGACTTCTTAGGGTAGATATTTTTGTCTGCTTTGTTCAATATTATGCTCTCAGCGCCTCGTTAGGACTTGGCATCAAACTGGAGCATGGTGCCTGTTTGTCATGGTGAGTGGAAGTGTTGCTGGAGAAGGGGGTAGAGGAAGAGGTGGTAGGAATGGAAGTGATAATAAAGAGGTGGAAAATGTCGTGGTGAACATGGAGGTAGAAGTGGAGGTGGTAGAAATGGAAGTGGAAGTGGAGGTGAGAGTAAAGGTGGAGGTGAAGATGGGAGTGGTCAGGGAGGTGTTGGAGATAATCATGGAGGTGTGAGTGGAGGTAGGGTTTGATGGAGAAGTGGTAGGATTGGAGGTAGAAGTGGTGGAGATGGGGTGAGGGTGAAGATGGAGATAGTGGGGTGGGGTTGGAAGTGGAGATGGAGATGGAAGAGGTGGAGCTGAAAGTGTAGGTGGTGGAGGTTGTGAAGGAAGTAAGGGTGGAGGTGGAGGTAGAGGTAGGGGTGGAGCCAGAGGTGGAGGTGATGAAGGGGAGTAATTGGAGGAGGAGATGTTATATTTGATGGTGATGGAGGTGGACATGGGAGAGAGGTGAAGGTGAGAGTTGTGGAGCTAGAGGTGATGAAGGTGGAGTAGTTGGAGGTGGAGGTGATGGAGGTGATGGCAGTGGAGGTGTTGGAAGCAGAGATGGAGGAGGTGGAGTTGGAGGTGGGGATGTTGGAGGTGGAGGTGATGAAGGTGTTGAATTTGGAGGTGGAGTAGTTGGTTTTCGAGGTGCTGGAGGTGGAGATGGAGGAGGTGGAGGTTTTGGAAGAGGAGGTATTAAAGGTGGAGGTGCAGGAAGGTGGAGGTGATGGAGGTGGACATGATGGAGGTGGAGGTGTTAGAAGAGGAGGTATTAGAGGTGGAGTTGTTGGAGGTAGAGATGAAGGAGGTGGAGGTGATGGCGGGGAGTAGTGGGAGTTGGTGGTGCTGAAGGTAAACATGATGGAGGTGGAGGTGTTGGAGTTGGAGATGGTGGAGGCAGAGGTGATAGAAGTGGAGGTGTTAGAGGTGAAGGTGATGGAGGGGGAGTAGTTGAAGATGGAGTAGTTGGAGTTGGAGGTGGTGGAGGTGGAGGTGTTGAAGGTGGAGGTGATGGAGGTGGAGATGATGGAGGTGGAAGTGATGCAGGTGGAGTAGTTGGAGTTGGAGGTGGTGGAGGTGAACATGATGGAGGTGGAGGTGATGCAGGTGAAGATGGTAGACGAGGTGGCATAGAGGAGAAATAGAGGTGCTGAAGGTAGGGGAAGTGGTATTTTTGGAGATGATGAGGACCTCCTAAAAAGAAACTTTTTGTCACTGTAGCAAATGGGCCATTTGTTGAATAAGAATGTTCTCATTTTTTGGAAGAGATTTGCTTTGAGTGCTTGAGGGTAGTGGAAAGTGTGGACGATTCTAATGCTTCCCCTGAAGCTCCGTTTTTGGTGCATCCTCTAGAGGAAGTTCACGGACATGAGCAGAGGGCTCCTAAGTATACATCTTAAGAAGCAAGAGTGTACTCTAGAACACACTCATTCTGTTTTAACTTATTCTAGGTTCATGGGTAGGCAGGAATTATTCGGAAGCAGAGGGACACCAAGAATACGTGAGATGGCTGTTTGCCTCTGTTCCCCAGGCTATCAAATCATGGCTCTCAACTCAAGGATCACTAAGAGATGGCACTTTGGACAGGAAGAACTATAACAAAAGCTTTCAAGGGCATCTAGGATGTTCTCTTCTGTGTGTCAAGAGATGCAATAATAGAGCTAAAATAAGTAAGAGAAAACAGCCAACTGAGATGTCCATAAGAGACAAGATAATAAGGGGTGGGAGATAAGCACACCGTGTCCAAGCATATCACACAGTGGGAACAGAAGTTCTTTCCACTTCCCAAAAGCCTTAAGATCAAGGAGGTGATGTGGTGTGAGCCATAAGAGCAAAGCGAAGAATTGAGACAGTAGAGTTCTTGGTAAAGGTAACTGGGGAGGGGATGAAGGTTGAAGTGGAGAGAGAGGAAAGAAGACAGTGTGTTGAATGTTAAGTCTTTGGCAAGTGCATGTGAACTGAGCTCGAAATTTAATTTCTTTTCTTTCTCTCTCTCTCCCTCACTTTTTTGTTGTTGTTGTTGTTGCAGTTTGGCTGGGGCTAAGTTTGAACCCACCACCCTTGGTATACGGGGCCGGTGCCCTACTCACTGGGCCACAGAAGCACCCGCCCCCACCATGTTTTTTAATTGGGATTTCTGCCTCCGTATCAGAGATAAAGTAACCTCTTCATAAATGTTACTATTATTATTTTACTAATACTACGATTCAATTGTTAAGAAAATGGGGGCAAGTGGAACAAGTACTAAAGTTTTGACTGTAAAAAACTGCTAGAAAAGTGAAGACAAAAGACTAACTTTCCTTCCACCCTGCCAATGTGAAAGAAATGAGAACATTCACAAGCAGGTGAAAAACAAAGAGAGTTGGAAAGAATGGGAAAGACCCAGCAATGCCAAAGACCCAGGGCTGACCCGGCCAGGGAAGATTTTTAAATCTAAGGCGAATTGTTCTGCATGGCCAAAACACGGGGAATAACCTTAATCTTTCAACATCGCTGCAGTAGTTTGGAAAAATTAGCACTGACAATGAATTGTCATAAAAATTACATACGAAACCTTTGGAGATTATAGTTATCAAAGGCTCATGGGATTGACAAAGAAGGGAGCCAGAGAAACTTCAATAAGAAGGAAAATTCTGCTTACTTATATTATTCCTTTATGGTGTCATTTGAACATTTTTAATTGAATGTGAAATGTCAGAAGAATGGTTCTGTGGGTTGAACAAGAAGGGAGTATATACAAAATACTGAGTTTTGTGCTAACCCAGGACATTTTGCTTAGCAGACTAGAAACTGCAAACTACACATGAAAAATTTTAACAAAAAAGTTTTATGAAAGCAGCAGAGCAAGGGTACAGGCATGCTGGCATCTGTTCTTTCATCTTTCATCAAATAGTTTCTAAGGCCCTGCTCTGTTCATGGCCATATAACTGGCTGAGTAGTGAGCGAGTGGTAAAACACATCTAATTCCTACTGGTTAGAAACTCCAAAAAGGAACTATGTTAACGCCTAAATAAGAGCTCTGATTGAGCGTGATCAATCATCACTTGTTAGTCACACTAGGACCTTTTGCTTGTGTTTCTGCAACAATCCATGAAAGGGCAACAAAGCTAACCCGTGTTTTACGGCCCCTGTCATGGAGGCAGGGTCCAGACCCTGCCACATACCATCTCCCGCTTTCCAGGAAGAAAGCCTATTACTAATGCTGCAAGCTAGTTTCTCTTTGTTTCCATATGTTTTCCTAGGGGCTCTCTCATCACAACATGTTATACAACCCATATCAACATCACGTCCCATTTGGTCAAAAGACATTTCCAATCCACTGCTTCCTAACCTCTTTCAGGGGAAGTATTACATGCAAGTTAACATTACCATGCCCTGACAGATCAAATGAGGGGATCCAGCCAGAAAGCATTGAAAGTTCATGACAAACCAGGTCACTTTCTATTATATTTACATTTCTATAATGGGGTCCTTTGAGGACTTCTCTTAAAGAGGGTTTCCATATCTCATGTCAGCCCTTTCTCTTGAATTCCACTCTGATCATATCAGGATTATGCTGTGCATGAAGGGTGAACTGGGCTCAGTTACTTATAGCAGGATGGCGGGTAAGAGGAAGGCGGGAAGAAACACCAAAGCCCCAAATCAGACCCACTTAGGAGGACAGGCAAGGAGGTGAGAGGGACAGAAATGCACTATTCCCCCCTGAAGGCCGAGAGATGCAAGAGGAAGGAGTCCAAAGTGAAGATTGGCCAAATAGGCAATTGGCCCTGGGAAGGTCTACCAATGGGTGAAAGTCTCAGCCAGCAAGTGTGGGTTCAGGAGCCAGATCCTAGAATTTTAAGAAAAAGCTTGAAAATACAAAAGAGTGATGAGTTTAAAAATGCATATTTGGAAAAAGGTACATCAATGAATTCATTCTTAAAAGCAAGCATTTCCCATCATAGGAAGTTGAACTCATTGTAGGAAAGGAGTTGGAGAGGACCATGTGTGCCCAGGAAACAAAAAGAAACATTTATTGTCCTGAATAGATGATCAGGTTCTGGAAGAGGAGGGCTGAGAGCCAGGGATGAAAGAGGAAGCCAGTGGTCAGGGAAGGGCACTCTGAGGACAGAACTGTGCGACAGCTCAGGGGTGAGGTCCAGCCATGGTCAAATTCCCAGGCACATCACATGGCATATGTCTGTGTGAAAGTGGTAATGACGGTGCCAATGTGAAAGAAATGAGAACATTCACAAGCAGGTGAAATACCTTGGTAAAGTTAACTGGGGAGGGGATGAAGGTTGGAGTGGAGAGAGAGGAAAGAAGTGGGACCTTAAATCTTCACTGCCACAGGTGAGGAGTCATCTGAAAAGCAGGTGCAGGTGGCCGTTTTGTTGTCATGGAGAGCTGCGGACAGAGCTGGAGGAATCCTGCAGAACTAACTCTCCTTGGGATGAGCTCAGGCTCTGTCCGAGTTATCCCTGACACCTCTGTCAGCTCCCAAGGGAGCTTTCTTCTTAAAGAGTCACAATCCTCCTTAGCCCCCAGCTCCCTGTTGAGTTAATATCGGAAACAAACATCCTTCACTCTGACAGATTTTACAAACATATCTACTAGAGTCAGTCTATCATTTTTAATTACCTTGCAAATGCTCAACTCTATTCCACATTGTTCTGTGCTTTCTTTGAATTTTGAACGTGTTCAGTTCCTTCATCCTACGACAGTGATTTTTGACTGGTGTGCTGTGAGAGGATTTTACCTGTGCCACAAAGATTTTTAAAGATCATTAATTAGATTGTTTTCAAAAGAAGTTCAAAGCACAGTAAGTATATTCTGTTTTTCTTTGTTTTTACTCTTTTTTTGATCAACATAATTCAAGAAGGTAGGGAAGCTTAACTATAGGTTCAAGTGCACCAGGAGATTAAAAAAGGTTGAAAAATACTGTCCTAGTACATGACATCTGCTGTCCTCAATGCTGTGGGACCATAGCAGACGAGCTATGGAGTTATGGAGCTCCAGCTTAGAAGAAGAGGCAAAAAATAAATTAGCAGGTAGTTGTAGTTCTGCGTGACAGCATGGCCCTTATTGAGTCTTGGGAGGAGAATTGCCCAGGGACAGCTTTCCTGAAGGACCAACAGCAAACTCAGAGCTTTGCATGTGCATTAGCATTAATGCTGGGGGCCGGGGATGCCATCCTTCCAATATGGTAATATTTAATAGAGGAATTAAAGAGGAAAGAAATTAAATTTCCTATTTAAGAGGAAATTATCACAAGAACAATACAATGCACAGGGCTCCTGTTTCCTGATCTATATAAAATGAAAATATGATTAATGTTCAGATATTTGCGACGACTATGGGCAATGCTCTCAGAGGAAGATATATAAGCACGTGCAATTACTTAGGCTGCCTAAGAAGGTGATCCCAAGGAGCCCCGGTTAGAAATAAAATTTCACTGTACTCATAAAACCTATGCCAAACTTAATGCCTTCGTGTGGTGAGAGAACTGGATCAGAGGTGAAGATGCTCGATTTGCTTTCCCCAGTTTTGCCAATGGACATCTCTACCATTGGCAAATCCAGTCTTCGCCTTTATTTCCTCATTTCTAAAACAAAGGGGTCAGACTAGCCTTCTTCATAGGTGTAAAGGCCTTTGGATTCCACCCAGAAATGATTCTGACAATGGTGTCGTGATCATTTATGATGATGCTATGAAAAAGATGACTTAGAACATAATGTTCTTTTTGCGAAATCTCGTTCAAGACAATAGGCAGGATGTAATAAATTATCTGCCTTGGGGTAAAAATAAACTCCACTTAAATGTATGTGCTTGATACCTGGGTAAAAGGGATGAAAGCTGTTTGTCTGTTTATAGTAAAATAAGTAACGACCAGGCTTACACAAAGCATGTTGATATCATGTGCTATTTAGTTAATTACCTCACCCCTTCATAGATGAAACAGACTTGTCTCCAGAAGGTAGCTCTGTAGAACGATTTAACAAATAGAAATGAAAGGTTGCTCTGGTCAGGGGAAAAAAAAAACCTCCAAAAAAGTCTCCCCCAGTGTCCTACAGTAGCCCCTGAAATTCCCGCCATAGTTTCTCAAGTACTAAAGCTACATCCCAGCTCCTTATCTCTCTGAGCCTGCTGAGCCTCACAGATTGGCTAAGATAGTTTTGGGAAATGAAGCCGGCACTCAGCAGTCAGTCAATGAACACCACCTCTGTCTTCCCTTTCACATCCCGCCCTTTCCCCCCAGCCAGGCCCGGCCCTCTCTCTGTGCCCTCACTCATACTGATTCTCCCCCTGGAGTGTGCTTCTCCTTTTCCTGAGACCAGCCAAATGCAGCCTGGGCCAGTCAAGATTCTCAAGTGCAAGGAAGAAAGACTCAGACCTCTCAGGGTGGCAAGAACCTGGGGAACTAGGCATGAAAATGGACCGAGACTCAGGAGTCTCCAGAGGGCCCAGCCAACAAGTCCCCCCCACAGAGCCAGACCGCAGAGCAGTCTGGTCAGCACACCAGCATGGTGGTGACCCCGTATTTGGACAGGAACTCCGCAGTCAGAGTCTGCAGCCCAGGCATCTCATTGGTGCAATTTAAGCCTGGGGATGGTCCCCTGGCTGCACACAGCCCACGGGAGGGCAATGGCAGAAGATCCTTAGCTCTAACAGTGGGAGACAGCAAAGGAAAGAGGTGTCTGGAGTTGGTTTTCCAACAAGACTGCACGCTGTGTGGACGGATACAAAGGCAACATCATGGCGCTCACGAGCAAGGGGACTGGGCGCTGAAGAGCCCCTGGCTACCAGTGTCCCCCACAAAGTCCACACCCAGAGCCCTGTCGAGGCCTCGCTCTCCTCCCCTGAACAGCTTCCTGGTATCACCTCCACCATACATTTCAGAAGAAAAGCATGTGCTACATTAACACAACACGTGGCTGTTTGGTGTCTTCCGGAAAAGCTTCTAACTGCACAGCCTGACTCTGCCTTCACCCACAGGCGTAACACACCAGGTTTCTCCAGAGGCTTTTGTCGGACAAAGGAAAGAGCAAACTTAAGACAAAACTGAAATAATGAGGGCAATCAGTCACGCCCAGCAGGCTGCGATGGGGTATCAAGCTGTGGCGAGCCATGTGGTACTGCAAAGTTGCAAACTCCTTGCAAGGAAGAACCGTATCTTAACTGTGTTTTCCCATCAGTCAGTGAATCTTTACACGGATTTGATAGGAGGGCCTGAGCCTGACTGTTACGTCTCTTTGGAAATCACACCCAAGTGAATTCCATGTTGGGCTAAGTACAAGTATGGCAGACTTGTTGTTAGAAACTATGGGGGGGGGGATATTATTATTAAAGCAAAGCTGTGTACATTAGTGCAGTCATGGGGTACAATGTGCTGATTTCATACACAATCTGAAATATTTTCATCAAACGGTTTAACATAGCCTTCATGGCATTTTCTTAGTTATTGTATGAAGATATTTGTATTCTGCATTTAGTAAATTTCTCCTGTACCCTTCTAAGATGCACCGTAGGTGTGGCCACACCAATTACCTTCCCTCCAGCCAACCTTCCCCATCTTCTCCCCTCCCTTGCCCCTTTCCCCATGTTCTTGTGCTATAATTGGGTTATAGCCTTCATATTAAAGCTATAAATTAGCTTTGGATTAATAAATTGTGGTACATATATACCATGGAATATTATGCAGCCTTAAAGAATGATGGAGACTTTACCTCTTTCATGTTTACATGGATGGAGCTGGAACATATTCTTCTTAGCAAAGTATCTCAAGGATGGAAGAAAAAGTATCCAATGTACTCAGCCCTACTATGAAGAAAGTATGTATTTTTTTTTAAAGTACAAATATGTACTTTATTTAATATGACCTGGAAAAGTATTTTAGAAAAAAACGAGGATGTACCTTGAGCCAAAGCCAACATCTCTCTGCACCTTGGATAGAACTGATGCCATTATCCTGAGCAAATTAACACAGTGTTTCCTGGTCACGAGTTACTCTGGATCACGGATCGTTTCTGTATAAAATTGCTGGTCAGCAATGTGTTAAGATGTTGGAGACACTGAGTGATTCTATACTATAAGCAGCTGAGAGATGAGGAAGGGAGAAAGAAGGAATTGGAAAGGAAAGAAGGAACAGGTGGAATTGGGGATAACGGGGAATTGAGACTGTGAGAAATCACTCAGGGAATAGCCACTTTGTTAACTCAGGAACAAGAACCAACCACGTGTTCTCACTTATAAATAAGAGCTAAGTGCTGAGTCTGCACCGTCATACACAGGGACATAATGGATGCTGGAGACCCAGAAGAGGGAAAGATGGAAGGGGTAAGGGATAAAGATATTACCTATTGGCTTTGTGTTGGGTCATAATCATAGCCATCAAAGTTGTAAACTTAAAATATTATGAGGTTTTTTTTTGTGACTCTCAATTGTATGATTCTCAAGTGTGAACTTTGAGGACAACAACATCATGTCTCAAGGTAATGTGAAATAAACAGACTTACATTCTACAAAAAAATTACCTGTTGGTGAATATTGACTATTCAAGCCACGGGTGCCCCCTAAAGCCCAGATTTCACCACTATACACTATATCTGCACATATATCACTATCTATTACCCAAGTTGCTGCTTGAAAGAACATCTCCACCACTTCTGCTAAGGTTCACACGGAGAGAACCATGCCCATATTTGTGCTGAGGGCCCTCCCACGGTTGATAGCCCTTGAGGTGGCAGGTCCAGGTCAGGTTTCAGGCAGAGGTGCTACGGATGGCCCTTCGTTGCCCCTGCATCATATTTTGTTACTGGGCATAAAGTAACACCACTAGAACACAGTATTGAAATGTCACTCAGGAGAGCAGCAGTCAGCTTCTCTCCCCACCCTTAAACCGAAGGGTGCCCAATGAAGGGGAAGAGCTGGAATCAGACAATGTTCTGCCCAGCCCTTCCTGCCACGCGCAAGTTATGGGGTGGGATGGTTACTGCTGGTTTTGTTTTCTTTATCTTTTGCCCACCAAGTCTTTGACAAGAATCCTTCTGGGGTTAGATCTCTCCTGAATGGAGAGTGGCCAGCTTCAGCTCCCCTTCTCTCTGAGGGACCTTGCCAGTTCAGTCCCAAAACCCCCCTCTTACCCTGATCCAGGCTTCCCTAGAGTCCCAAGTTCTGTCACTGAAAATTGCTTTTCTGTGCCTCATCACCACTGTCAGGAACATCTCCACTACAGCCTTCAAAGCAGCTTGTTCAGCCGTTCTGCTTCTCTGGTGGAATCTTTCGTCGCAGATTCTTTTCTTGCCTTCTCCCTGGTCCACTTGGACTTTCTGCTGTGAATCACCTCAGCTTCTAGCTTTGACCCGCACGAAGGTGGAGCCTTCATCTTTCCTTGAGCCCATCGATGCCCAGCTATGCTCTCTGCAACCTCCCAACAACCCCGACTTCAAAGGATCCCAGTCCAATGCAGAGGTCTGAGGCTTCCCTTCCCCAGGAGGGGAGGTGGGGCTTTATGAAGCAGAGGCATCAGCAGCTGTGGGCCCTACACTTGCAAGTCAACCGATGTCTGTTTCCTGGTGACAAGATGAGCCAGAATCATGGCCAGTTGGTGAAATACTGAGGAGGTATAAATGAGCCTTTATTACGAGAAAAGTTCAGACCCTGGACGCGGGTTGTCATGAATATTGGAATATTGTTCTAGTGAATGGGAAGGATGCTGCCTTTAGCATCTCCGCTCGAATACATATCAGGCACCAGACCAAGAGCAACGGATATGAATATGCAGGAAATGTGGCCCCTGTCTTCAAGGAGCTGCACATTTAGTCAGGAGGCACCCTGTCTCATAAGAGGCCTTCAACACTGTGCTAAATAGCCACTGTGTGGTCTGTATACATGATAAGGCTTTTGACTGATCTTTCAAATCTCCATATGTGTGACATGCAGCAAAAGTGAGTATAACAGAGAAAGTCCGTAAGGTGAGTCTCATATGATTCAAACCAAATTGGACTATGGAAAACAGATTTGGCCAGTGTTTCATGGCCGGATTTCTAAACGGAAAACATCACGAACTGAGAACTCAGAGGATACGCTCCAGGAAGCGTGTTGGGTATGGCTTACCCTGCCCAAATTCAATGTGCTTTCACTGAGAATAATTCCCATTGAAATCTATGACCTAGACAAACTAGTTTAAGCTGCTGCAAATGAAAATGCAAATAAAACATCTGCATGTAACTGATTTTTACTCATTACTTTAACTTCAGAAGAGAAGAGGTTAGGAAGTTTGGGGACTCATCTGAATGCCAATTGCTTTGATCATGCCGGCTATTAGGATCCCATGAGCCAATGGACCAAGTTTTAAGAGGTAAAATCCCTTCAGGCAAGTAGAAGGAAAACAAGATGACAAGCTCGGGAGACTGGGCACTCCAGGTGGAAATGTCTAAAAAACAAATGAGAAGTTGGGCAGATGTAATATACCGCAGCAGAAGGAAGAATAAACGTGAGACATAACTCAATGTGAGAAGGAAAGCCTCATTCGTGTACAATATATCTTCTTTAGAGATTCTGAAGTCATGGGGAAATAAGCGAGTCAAAGCAAGAAAGCCACTTGGATTTGGAGGTGCTTGACAGGTACAAGAAGCGAAGGAAATACGGGAGAATACGGCAACCTTATGAAAAACACACAGAAAAACCACAAGGAAGCTCCATCAAGGTGCATCAGGGAACACACTCACTGTTACTTCTCGGTCTTTTTGCCTCCGTTTTCCATATTTTCCAAGTAGCATATGAAAGGCTGGGACAATATATTGATAGTCATTGTTTGTGGAAGTGGTGGCTCTTTTGCCCTGTATAGTCATCTCACCAAAAGTCAGTTAGATACAGCAGAGAATCGGATCAACATGGGCTCCAAGCTCAGGTCTGCCACTCGCTGGATGTGTGATCTTGGGCAACTTATTCGTGTTTCTGAACCGTATTTGTTCCACTTTTTACCAAGCAGCAAGTGTCTGTGAGTAGATTGCTTTTAGGTTAAGTGCTTGGAGCATAGTAGTCGATAATTAAACGTAGCTAGGGGCACCATTATTATTAATCCTTCTGCAAAGGGTTTGGGGATTTTTCAGGAAAAGAGTCAGGATAATGCCTTGAAGAAAAGTATTTAAATTTTGTTGGTACATCTGTATTTTAAACGCGTGTTTCTATTTGACATTCCCCACATGAAACTCAGCATCCTCTTCCTGCAGGAAAGACTTTCAGATTTTGACATGCAACTTCCCTCTCTAAAGATTTTGCTTCTCCTACTCAGCACACATTTACTTTTTTAATATTGATGCTCTGATTCACCATTCCTTTTCATTTTACTTCTTTTTAAACACAGTCTTTGGAGACTCTACAGGAGTCAAGGAGGGAAGATGAGCAGTAACTCTTCTGGGGCCACGTATTCCTTTGGACTGATAAAAGCTGTGATCTCATACCCCACAAAATCAGACTTATGCACTCATATATATACTTATAGGGGATTTGTAGATCTCCTAGGGTTCCAGGAAAGTATACAAGGTTGAGAACTATTATTCCAGTGTGTAAATATAAATTTGCATAATTGTCCCAATGCCCTAATATGATAGAGGAGGAATTATTCAGAATCAGTTATTCATTCCCTCCCAAAATCATTTGTTCTAAGGTTTGGTTTGAAATCATGTTTCCAGAATACCTGTGGGGAACATAAGGGATTTCCAGCAGGTTCAGGGTCACAGATAGATTTAAGCAAATCGTCTCTACATGCTCAACTTCCATATAGGCCCTTTTTGAAAAGTGATTGGCCTGAAACTCCACTTGCACGTCCATTGTCCATTAGGTCTTTTACTTTACATGAGAAAGGCCTCCACTTTAGCTGTCCCTGAACTTAGTCTGATCTGCGCATACACAAATGACTGAGCACACACAAATCTTTAAGTGTCAAGCAAAGAGGTATCTCCTCTAATGATTACATTTAAGCTACTATAAACACACAGCCACACTGGGATTTCTTATTTTAGCGTAAGTTTAAAAAGTTTCAAAAAATATAATTCTGGAATGTCCTTTAGATAAAATGATTATATCATATTTTTAAATATGTGTAATCGAATCTAAATACCACAATAATTTAAAACTCATTAACATTTTTTTTTTTATTAAATCGTAGCTGTGTACCTTAATGCATTTATGGGATACGATGTGCTGGTTTTATATACAATTTGAAATACTTACATCAAACTGGTTAACGGCTTAACCAGTATAGTATGCCAACCATACACCCAGTTGTCTCAGTGAAGCTCAGGTATCAGAAATTTGGGTGTGAGGATCACACATAGCCATTGTCAAGGTAGCCCAAGAAAATAAAGAGAGTTAAGTAAAGAAAGAAATGTAAGCAACTCCTCTGGGTATACTCAATAGTCTTCCCTAGGCTAGCTCAATAAATGGAAAGCAAAGATCCTTCAGAACAGCGTGGGCAGAACAGGTAGGTGACTCTGAAGCTTTTACGTATAATTAGAATATTTTATGGAACTATCAATTTTTTCCCAGATAAAAATTTTATGTGATGTATATACATATAAAATATTCTCTGTGTTATTCAAAGAGTTATGGAACCTAATTTTTAATAATTATCATTAAATATTTAAATGAATTACAGTCCATTGTCGTTTTATTTCATACTATAAAGGGTTTAATAATTTCTACTTCCTATTTTTAAAAGCTAATGTGTTGGCTTTCAGATAGCTTCATTCTTACCAGCATTCCCCCATCTTTTCCATTAATGCATAGAAAATGTTTTGGACATGATTTATCTTACCTAGAAATGCAATTCAATACTATTTTATTTATCTTTAATAATTGCCAGAATTTATAATCTATGATGTTTAGAGATAAATTGAGTACTAATAATAATTGTAATGATACTATAGTCTAAAAATATGTGTTGTAAAAGTTATGTTCCCAGGAAATAAAAGATATTAAAATGTTTTTATGTAAACATACATATGATGTGTGCATATTTTGTTATAGACATGTATGATAGAGTAATTAATAATGGATTTTCAGCAAAATACACTACATTTGGGTAACAATATGTAAAAAGTAGTTTGAATTAGAGTTCAAAAGGAAAAAAAAAGAGGTAAAATTGAATCTTTTTAGGTGCACATGATTGTTTTAAGAAACCAATTATTTAAGCACCCACACTTCCATATGAAAACTATAACCAAACTACAGTTCAAGATAAAGCGGGAGGAGAGGACGAGTGGTGGGAGGGTAATTAGTCAGACCACAGCTATGGTGCATTTTACAAGGGTACGTGTCAAATCTACTAAGTGCAGAGTATAAATGTCATAACACAATAATTAAGAAAGTGTGGTGAAAGCTACGTTAACCAGTTTGATGTAAGTATTTCAAATTGTATATAAAACCAGCACATTGTATCCCATAAATGCATTAAGGTACACAGCTACGATTTAATAAAAAAAAAAGAAATGTTAATGAGTTTTAAATTATTGTGGTATTTAGATTCGATTACACATATTTAAAAATATGATATAATCATTTTATCTAAAGGACATGCCAGAATTATATTTTTTGAAACTTTTTAAACTTATGCTAAAATTTCACATGTACCTAGGTGAGAAAGCATGTGGGTTTTTTTTTTCCTTTCATTTTTGGGATTAACCAAGTAAAGAATTCAAGGGACCAATGTTCTCAGTTACGTACTCAAAATGAGACAAGCACATACATTCTAATAATATTAAGAGGAAGATGAGGAACAAATTAATGTGTCATATATATTTATTTTGGCTATCTAATTTTGCCATTGTATCCTCTTTTCCTCTGAGAGGATGTTTTCCCCATGTTGAACATGGCTATTACATAAAAAATGGATTTTGAGGCATCTTTCCATTTTGCCTAGAAATCTCGAAATTCATAGCAACAGTCTTATATCAATATTACCCAGGCTTTGTATTCTATGCTACCCAAGTTCGGAAAGTTAATGCACTTAAAGTGAAGAGTCTATGATAAAACAAGCTTGAAATTGCTTGGATTACTTTGGTCCTTTGGAACCAGAATAGAGATAGTTTTCTAACCCTATTAGTAAACTCTTCCACATGCCTTTCTCATAAGCAACTTCAGTGGAAGTTACCAATAACAAACAGGTAAAACCATCATTGTTCTGCCCATGAGCCTTTCAGACTATGGGAAGTGCTATGTGGGTGGGAAGGTGAGAGGCAGCAGCCCACAGACCACATAAATCTACCACTTCTAAATCATACCAAATTCAACAAGAGAAGGAATGCTTATGGAAGAGATAGCATTTGAATCTGGAAAGATGTATAGAGTGCAAATATTTCGAAATGAGGGGAGGCCAGGCACAGAGCAGTATGAACAACTTATAATCAAGTCATAGGAATTATTAGAAGTCCCGTTAAGAAATGATCTAGCACCGACCATGCACTACAGTTCGGCTTTTCACAGTGTCACAGACACATGTTTTTGTTTTGCCATTTTGTAATCAAATGCCCTCATTGTTTCAATGTGTTTATTTTTGTCACCAGCATTCTTGACCATTCTGTCATTGACGAAGAGAAGTTTTGATTTTGTGAATAACTTGATTAAGTATGTTCTCTTTTCATTTTTACTATTTTAATTTTTTAAACTTAAATTGCAATTTTAACCCTATGTTGTTCATACACATTGTAAAGTTTTTTTGTAGACTATCATGTGACTTTTAACATTGTTTATCGAAAGCACTTCCTTTTTTAAGGCAGTTATCAATTTGCATACCTAAATGTGTCACTATATTTTGCTTTGTTAATTTTGGCTTCATTATCACATTTAAAAGGTTCTTCTCTACCTCAAGAGTGTTATTTCATTTTTAAAACTTATTTTTTACGTCTTTTATCTTTAAATAGCTTTAATGAGGTTGAAATCAGACACCCTACAATTCACCCAAAGTATATAATTCAATGGGTTCCAGTACATTCTCCGAGTTGCACATCCATCACCACAATCTTACAGCATTTTAATTACCCCCCCAAAGAAGCTTCATATCCCTTAGCTATCACCTCCTACTCCAGCCTGTACCCCACTCTTCAAGTATATGGCAATCATTTATCTACTTTCTTTCTTTCTTTTTTGGCAGTTTTTGGCCGGGGCTGGATTTGAACCCACCACCTCTGGTATATGGGTTTGAACCCACCACCTCTGTCACCCTACTCCTTTGAGTCACAGGCACTGCCCCATTTATCTACTTTCTGTCTCTACAAACTCACCTGTTCTGGATATTTTACATAAATAGAATCATACACTATAAGTTCTTTAGTGACTGGCTTCTTTTACTTGGCATGATGTTTTCAAGATTCATCTATTTTATAGCATATATCAGTACTCATTTCTTTTGGTTGAATGATATGTATGATCATAATTCATCATATGATTATATCACATTTTGTGTGTACATTCATCAGTTACATATGAATTAAATTTTAAGTTCTTTAGAAAACAGTTAAATGTAGAGTTAGAATTTGAATTAGGAATTCTACTTCTAGGAATATACATAGAGGAGATGACTATTTGGATTATTTTCACCTTTTGCTTATTCTGAATAATGCTGCCGTGAACATCCATTTGGAACACGTTTTGTGTGGACATATCTTCTCTTCTCCTCTAAGTATATTCCTAGGAGTAGAATTCCTAATTCAAAGTGTAACTCTATATTTAACTGTTTTCTAAAGAATTTAAAATTTAATTCATATGTAATTTATTTGGGGAACATAGTAATTTGGCCTTCATTATTTTTTTTACCAAATTACTTGAGAATAATACCAATAACACTCTTTTTGATCCTTAATTTTGCTGTGTATTGAGATGCTTCACTATAAATGAATAAAACACTTTAAGATGCTTGTCTAGATGAACAATTTCTTATCTGGATGCATTCTTATCACTGTTCTTTCCTGTGACAGTCATCTCTTGTTTTAATATTTGTAGTCTTTTTTTAATTAAATCATAGCTGTGTACATTAGTGCAATCATCGGGTACAGTGTGCGGGCTTCATATACAATCTGAAATATATTCATCCAACTGTTCGACATAACCTTCATGGGATTTTCTCGTTTATTGTGTGAAAACATCTGTGTTCTTCATTTAGTAGGTTTCACCTGTCTCCTCTAAGATGCACCATAAGTGTGATCCCACCATTTACTCTCTCTCCACCCACCCTCCCCTTCCCCTTCCCTCCCTTACCCCTTTCCCCATCTTCTTGTGCTATAATTGGGTTATAGCCCTCATATGAAAGCTATAAATTAGCTTCATAGTAGGGCTGTATACATTGGATACTTTTTCTTCCATAATTTTTGTAGTCTTATAGAAAATTATTCTATCTGTTGGATCCAGCCTTTCCTTTTCCTTCTTTTTCTAAGTATTTTCGGTAGTATTCTAATTTTTCCTTATACATAAATTTAGAATTATTTTCATGTTTTCTCTAAAATATGGTATTTTATCAAAATGTGTAAAATTATTAATTTAGACAAATTTTACATTATTTAGTCTTTTGAATAAAGAAGTAGTTCTGTATTAGTTAGTTTTATTTCATATATTCGTATATTCTACTCTTCTCAAAATAAGTTCCACAAGATTGTTAAGTTTCTTCCTTGGTGTATAAAATATTTATCTATGTTTTATGATTTTTCTATAAGTCATCAAAATGACAAAATACTTTCCTCTAATAGGACTACATTCATCATCAATAGCTGTAATTTTGATGGTCAGATTGGTCAGATACCAGGTCTTTTTAGTGTATCTAGAAAGGATTGTTTTGGAATGAGTTTGAGATTTTGTTTGGGGGAATAGGTGTTATCAAAAGGATTACAATATACATTGTGAGAATCATATTTTTCTCCTTTGACTTATTTATGCAATAAATTATTTTGATCTTTCTGGATTGTTGTTTTTATGTGTTTTTTTTTTTTTCCAAGACAGAGTCTCACTTTGTTGCCCAGGCTGGAGTACCACGGTGTCTATGGTTGCTCACAGCAACCTCAAACTCTTGGGTTCAAGTGATCCTCACACCTCAGCCTCTCGAGTAGCTGAGACTAAAAGCATCTGCCACGATGCCCAGCCAGTTTTTCTATTGTTTTTAGTAGAGACAGGGTCTTGCTCTTGCTCAAGCTGCTCTTAAACTCCTAAGGGCAAGCATTCCACCCACCTTGACCACCCAGAGTGCTAGGATTACAGGTGTAAGCCACCACGCCTGGCCTTTAAATATTTTCTTAATACGGAAACATCCTTCAATCTAAGCCAATCTTCCTAATACAAAGAGGACCAAAAATATAAAAAATATATTTTTTTATAAAATATATAATATGTATACCCAAAGTATACATATTTTAAGTAAAGAAAAAAAAAACTTCATAAAATTGTAATAGTCATTTGTGAGTTTTATAATTATAAGAGGTACTCAAACACGACTTTATGCGCCTTTTGTTATTGGCATATATTAAGTATTGCAATTTTAGTACAACATTTTCCTTGCTTAAAATGTACATACTTTTTTTTGCCATCCTCTGTATTTTATTTAGGACACTTGCAACCTACACTAATGGTGTACTAGAAAAGTACACAATGTTACTTTTCAGATTCAAAGTTATGCTAATATAAGAAAATGAATTTGAAGAAATTTCCTTCACTTTTTAAACCTGTATACTTAAGATGGAACAGGAATTATTTTCTCCTTGAATGTTTGCTGGAATTCACCCAGTAAACCATCTGGGCTTGGTGCCTTATTTTTTCTAGATGATTAAGTATTAGCTAGACATGTTGATAGATTTTTTTCTGAAATTGATTTTGATTGCTTTTGTCTTCCCTAATAATCATCCATTTTCTGGTACTGCACATGGGATTCTTTTTCTTTTCCTCTTCCCCTCCATAGCTGCGTTGCCTTTCCTGTCTTGCTCCTAATATTGTGCTTTACAGCTTTTGTGCTAGATTAAACGTGACAGGAGTGGGTCTGTTAGTGTGCTTTTAAAATCAGCTCTGGAATTTATCAATTATACCATTTAATTTTTTTCTCTTTTTTTCTTTTCTAATTATATTATTGCTTTTATTAGCTTAGTCTTCAATTCCTTTGATGACCTTTTTACTTTCAAAAATTTCACAAAACTCTTTCAATTATAGTTGCTATTTTTAGTATTTGTTGAAACAGTAAAAAAAACAAACAGTAGCATTCATTGCTCACTTACTACACACCAAGCACTCCTTCCAAACACATTACATGGATTATCTTCTGTAGTCCTCATAGGCATCATTAAGTAAGAACTGTTACATACTGAATCTTACACATGAGGAAACGGAAGCTCAGAAAAGTTGCTCCTTCCAAAGTTACGTGGACAACAAGTACTGTAACTGTATTTCAAACCATCTGATTTGAAAGCTCACAGTTTTGTTTTGTTTTGTTTTGTTTTTGTAGAAACAGAATCTCACTTTATCGCTCTCTGTAGAGTGCTGTGGCGTCACACGGCTCACAGCAACCTCCAACTCCTGGACTAAGGCGATTCTCTTGCCTCGACCTCCCAAGCAGCTGGGACTACAGGCACCCGCCACAGCGCCCGGCTATTTTTCTGTTTTGCAGTTCGGCCGAGGTCGGGTTTGAACCCGCCACCTTCAATATATGGGGCCAGCACCCTACTCGCTGAGCCACAGGCACAGCCCTGAAAGCTCACAGTTTTAACCAGCCTTTCATAACTCAATCAGATCTCTCGGTGCCTACTGCTTCTTTTCTTTCATTCTTACTTAGTCTAGAATTATTCTGACACACAAATACATCAAGAAACCATCCCTGTACCTTGGCTCGATTTCACGACTCATGAACATGACATGTACTATGTTGATGTTTCATCCCATATGGGAAGAATGCCCCCAAAGTGTCTAAGTGCACTTCTGCAACATACGGTATTGTGAGAGAGAGAGTGGGCATGGCTAAGCTCCTTAATGTTATTAGAGTCTGCATCTTGTGGTTAACCTCAAAGGTAAACATCACGTCCACGAAATGCCAAGTGCTCTTGGGTGGCTGGGATGGATATAATAAAGAGTAGAGTTCATGCTATTATGTTATGGGGAAGCATTTTAATGTAGTATGGCTACATTATATATGTCCCCTTGCTAGGAAAAATGTTCATTTATATGCAATAATATTTCTCTACCACTTTAAGTAGGACTCTAATAGAGCTAATGGTTTGGATTTAAATTAATGAAGCATACATGATGTGACTGGGATTTTATCTACTCAGTTCTTAAAATATTTGTCAATATTTGCTTGAGGTCTTTACACGCACTAATTCAGCATTTGTGCCAGTGGTTGGTGCCTCACATATTTAATAGATAGATAATGAATAAAGGGGCGGGGTTCATTTATTTGGGACTTTTAACGAATAAATAGAATTCCGTTTTTTGTTGCTACAATACCAACAGTTTTAGAGATTACTTAAATTTCTCCATTCACCCAGCACACGCTGAATAAAAGCAACAGAACATTCGCTAGTCATGAAATTCTATTTTTCAATACATATTCATATTAGTTGACGAACAGTAGGAATAATTATGAATGTTAAATAACGTGATGTCTATTTTGCTGTCAGCATCTTTTTCAATGGTGAAATGAGGTCCTGAGGAAATCTTTGTGGATCAGTGGAGGTAGCCAGAGAAACAAATGCAAAGACGTCATAATTAGGGCATGTAGAATTCTTAGAAGTTCACCACCGTTACCCCAAACTCTGGGGAAGTATGCATTTTGTGTTTTTAATGTCAGTTTTGTCCCCATAACGCAGTCCATTTTCCATTATATCTTGGAAACACTAGAGTTACAGACTATAACGACGAGGAAGTGGTTTGTCTAAAACCACACAGCAAATTCGTGACAGTTCTAGAATGCGAACCTAAATTTCCTTACCCCTATGACACCATTCCTTTATATAACCAGGGTTAACATGCAGCTTCTACAATCTAGTTAGTCCCATCCTCATCTATACTGAATGTATTGAATAGTGTTTTCATGGCATACCCACCATTAAATATTTGGATACCTTAAAAACAACACTCTAACTCAAAGAACAGCTTCCCATATGAGTTTGAAATGAAAATAAACCAAGCAGGCTTGACTCTAATGTTCACAGAACATTGTCCTTGAGGATTTCAGGAATGTGTACAGTATCTTTAAACTGCCATGTATATACCCCTCCCCAAAAAAAGGGAATCAAAACTGCTAGTTAAGTTTTCCTGTACCTTCAGAGCAACTCCAGATCTGTTCTCTGTGGATCTATGAGTCTAAGCCTTAAAAAAACATGTGTTTGGGGCAGCGCCTGTGGCTCAAAGGAGTAGGGCACCACCCCCCGGAGGTGGCGGGTTCAAACCCAGCCCAGGCCAAAAAATACAAAACAAACAAACAAACAAAAAAATGTGTTTGTCCAACCCCTACCTGCCTGTTAAATGGAGGTGGAAATTTCAGCATTTGTGACATTTAGCTATCCCACATCTATCCCTCAGAAGAGTCCAAATGTTTCTGTGGTTGTTAAGTCTTTCTGTAACAAATACGGCCAACGAGACTGATGCTCTGTAGTCAGCAGGTGACCCCCCCAGACAGGACATTGCTACAGCACATCAGAAAGAAATCAAACCGGGTGTTGGGTGAGAGCAGTCAGGAAAGGAGGGCACAGATGCCTTTCTCACCTGTAAATGGAGAAAGTAGTTGGTTTATTTTCATTTCAATCAGTATCTTTCAAGCATTTGAGTGAAATGTATGAAACCAAATTGATTCTCAGTTTAAGTGGGAATGAATGTGCCCACCTGGTGTCCTGTCTAGACTCAACGTGGGGTACCCCCTCGGGATCCACAGGTTGGAAATCCCTGGACTAGATGCCTTCCAAGGTCTCTTCTGTCGCTGACAATCTTTGAATCTGACATAGAACATTATTATGCACAGTGGTTCGAGATCAGGATAGGATAATTCTTTGAAGCCAAGGTCCATGGTGTCGGTTACGGCTACATGCCAAGACGGTGAACTATCACTTCCGGCTTTCAGACCCTCTACCTAGATAGGACTCCACTCCCTGCTTTTTACCACGTTTCTACACCTCTCCCACATTCTCTGGGTGCTGAAAAAGACATTCTATTATACTTGGCACTGTGAATACATTTCATCTAAGCTTTACCTTGGCCCATTGCTCAATTTATGCTTCAGGTTCAGTAGACTTGCTAATGCTCTCTGCCTTTCTTAAATGGCTTAAAAAGGTGAATTTACATACTTGTTAGCTGAACAAAAAATAATGTCCGGCTTTGATGTCTTCCTGTGGAATGATCCCACCTCACCAACAATGTTTACACAGAACTTCTGAAGTAGGGGGACTCATCTGAAAGACGGGTGACAGAAGCAAGTCCTCCCACTTCACAGGAGTCTGTTGCTTATTGTGGGAAGCTACTCTGAGCCTGTAATTCTGGCGGTTCTGTGCACGACGCTCTCTTATGTGTATTTCACTGTTCAGATCTCGGGAGACAGAGTAAATTCAGTTAATCTCAAAAACCTTACCCATACCTGCCAAACACAATGAATGGCCAAGATGATTTTATCATCTAAGTATATTGTGCTTCCTTTTTATACCATAGGAGGTGAGCATCAACCAGCACAAATCCTTAGACCAAACAAAGATGGGAAACAACATTGTCTCAGTCATCCTAATACCAAAAACACTTACCTACCAAATTCTCCAAACACGGGTTTAAAGTTTAGCTCTAATGCAAACTTAGCAGAAGAAAGCTTTTGAGAGGTGATGAAGCGGTAAGAACAAGAAAAATCCCTCTCACCCCTTTCACTCCTTCAGTCTGCCTCTCATGTTGGGCAGAGAGAGTGAGTGCCACCGCTCTACCTGGCTTCTCCTTTGGTGCACACAGCACCTTGGCTCACCCCCTACTCCTCCAGGGGTCCCCAGAGGTCAAGGTGGTCTCCAGAGTGGGAAACATCGCTGACTTTATTGAGAGACCCATCCCATTTCAGGAAGGCTGTGAGGACCATGCCACAGTGCTGCAAGTTTCAGCATCGGGAGGTGCCATGTTTGTCCCCTCTTCCCTCGGATGAATCAGCACTGCCAGGGAGAGGCCTCAAGAAGCCTCCTGCTCAGCGGTGACAGAATTCAGCTCTGTAGCAAGCTGGGGCAGTCGGAGAACAAGGATTGAACACACATGCCATGTACGGTCTCCTTATGCCGAACAAAATGCCACTCAGTCCAGGATCTCAACAGGACAAGCGTGAAGGTGAATCTTGGGCAAGGGGTAATGGGACTCATGGTCACTTCATGAATTCCCTGGGTACGGGACGGTCACTGAGGGCTGGGAACACACGGGAGAGATGGGCTAAGAACTCGCCGAGTGACGGGAAGTGTGGCATGGATGGAGATTAGAGCTCGTGGGTGGAGTGTACAGGGAGGAGGAGCTGCCCGGGACAGGGTTCTGACAGTAGACAAGGAGCCAAAATGACAATCAAATGGCCACATCTGCCAGTGGATAATGGAAGGACAGGGAGAAAGTAGTGGCAAGAGGCCCGAAGAAAGACGATTCCAGCAGCTCAGCAAAGACAGGAGGGCTTGAACGGAAGCAGGCCAGAGGGCCTAGCATGGGCTCCCAGACTCGGCAGAAAGGTCCGCCAGGATCCTTTGGCTCACGTTGCCCTGGTCCCTCCAGGGATAGTAATCAGACTAAAACACGCCCACAGCGTGACCCAGGGCTCAGGGGTACAAGGCATGCAGAAGTCCAAAGAACCGATGGGGCGAGGCCTTGGGCTCCCACTCTCAGCTCCACACCAGAGAGCTTTCTATCTCATTAGGAGGCCAGAAGAAAGTTGCTTCTCACGTTTTGTCCTCTTCATGATTTTGTCCTGTGCATGTTTGCCCGCCTTGCGCCACGTTTTTGTTATGTACACGTCTGCTTGCTTCATTGAGTGCTGCCATTTCATGCTTCCCTCCCATGAAATACTCACTTTCCAAAGTCAAGGTGTTTGCTGAATGGCAATGCCCTACCACAGTGCCATTTTTAAAGGCGTTTTTGACACATCTATATCCTATTTTGGCTGCAAACCCTCAATAAAATGGCTTACATGTGTCCCACTCAGCTAGTTGGACACATACAAGCCATTTAAGCCTATCAGGAATAGGATACTTCTCAATTTTGTACTATTTCTGCCTGCTCTGACCAGAGCTATTCCCAGGGATTGGCCTGGAGCACTTTTTTTCCTCACCTGAACCCAGATATGTGAGATTCTGCAGCCTCGTAGTCAGCACATCAAGGGCTAATTGTATAATGAAACCCATTCTCTAAGCCCTCTCGTTAGATCTCTGATGCACAGTGGAGAAGGCATTACCTAGCAACCGTCACTAACAAACTGCAGGAAAAATAATAGCGATTGTGCACGGCATCTTTCCACTGAGTCAGAATCGACAGCCGATTGTGTTTGCCCTTTCTCTTCATGCGGAAAATCTATTGTTTACAGGCAAAAGGTATAAAAGCTGTGCATCTGAGTGAATGGACATATTGACCTTTGCTTCAAAATAATCTTTCAGGGAAAGAGCTAAAAGTTAGAGACACTAATACCTGCTACCCAAATGCTACAAACCCAATGTTTTTCTGCATTCAGGTAGAAGTCTGGCCAGTAACAGGGTTGTTGGGAAGCACCACCTTCTGACTGCCTGCACCTGTCCTAGGGAAGTTTTTGATCCAGATGCTGAGTTTCCATCCCAAACAAACCTTGAAATTTCACCTCCATCACAAATTGGAGCCACAGGGACCTTGTACATGTGTATACACACACAGCGCAGACTTGTCAGTTCCCTGCTGATTTTTTTTTTTTTTTGAGACAGAGTCTCACTTTGTCACTCTCAGTAGAGTGCTGTAGCATCATAGCTCACAGCAACCTTGAACTCTTTGGCTCAAACAATTCTCTTGCCTCAGCCTCCCAAGTAGCTGGAACCACAGGCACCCTCCACAACGCCCGGCTATTTTTTGGTTGTAGTTGTCATTGTTGTTTGGCAGGCTGGGGTTGGATTCAAACCCGCCAGCTCCCATGTGTGTGGCTGGCCCCCTAGCCGCTGAGCTACAGGTGCCAAGCCAGTTGCCTGCTGATTTTACCACCACTGATAATTGGTAATCAATGGGGAAGACCTCAGCTCAATCACAGCTAGATGTATCCAGCTCTGGACTATGGGATAGGGACATTTGTAGCCTGGAAAGTAAGTAAAATTAACTTGCCATATATTCACTAAATAATCATTTCATGGAAACCTTGATTTGGGAATTTAAAAGTGTTCCTTTTAACGGAGAGAGCTTCTCTCTCCCCACTTGAATTCTCTCCCTCTACCAGGAGCTTTAGTGTTTTCTGTATTCTTTTCTGTAAATCAATTCTGTCTTACCACTGAGGGGTGGGGTGGGGAGGGAAATAATGTAATGAAGAATAATAAAATACATGTGTTTAAAAAAAAAATTGGAACTTAAAGGAGACAAGTCAGCATTTACTAAGCTTCTACTTTATACATAATCTTATGGTAATCCTACTCTACAAAGTAAATATAGTCTTCTTATGTAACAGAAAATTAACCTCATAGCTGCTAAATAAATTGTTCAAGAGTAAATAAAAGTGTTCCTTTTGATGATAAATACAGTAAGGTAAATTTCTTCCACTTTGGAGGAAAAAAATTCAATATAAATATTGTATATATATATATAATTTCTCTAATGGGTGTAGTATGCTTATTGAGGAAAATATGGGCACCATTCTGAATAAAAGTAATGGAATCAATGACTGTTGTACATTCAGTGTACCTTTTCATTCAAAAACGGGAAATTATAAATGTTTTTCTTTCTTTCTTCTTTCCCTCCTTCCTCCCTTCCTTTCTTTCTTTTTTTTGAGACAGAGTCTCACTTTGTCACCCTTAGTAGAATGCCATGGCTTCACAGCTCACAGCAACCTCAAACTCTTGGGCTTAAGTGATTGTCTTACCTCAGCCTCCCAACTAGCTGGGACTACAGGTGCCCACCACAATGCCCGGCTATTTTTAGAGATGAGGTCTCAGTCTGGCTCAAGCTGGTCTCAAATCTGTGAGCTCAGGGAATCCACCCACCTCGGCCTCCCAAGTTCTGGGTTTACAGGTGTGAGGCACCACTCTGAGCCCTAAATGTGTGTTTTTTCAAAGATTAAAAAACTGTGATGTTAACAGACAAAGTCATCATACCTGTTAAGAAAATGTTCTTATTTTTTATAATATTTAATGAATAAATGCAGTGACAGCTATTTATTGTAAAAGCTTTGTTCCATGGAAAGGGTGCTCTTCAGGGATTTGATGTTTAAGAGAATATAATTGTTCCTTTCCTTGCTAGAAATAAAATACAGCCTTCCAAAGAGTATGAAATATTTCTTTTATGGTAGTAAATAATAAATATAGTTATTTTTTGAATTAGGGCAATTTTAAAAAATATTATTAAAACAACTTGAATAAATATTCCCCACATGTATGCTGTGTACAAATATTTCTAGTTATTGTGTTTGCATGTACTTACGTGATTAATACATATTGGCAAGTACATATACGTGCAGTCCCAAGGCACATGCTCATTTGGTCCTCCTGACACTTTGGAGGTTTTAAATATTTTTAATACAAAGATTAATCTGATGTTCTCAAACAATGGATGGCATTCTAACCTTCAAAAGCATGTGTTTATCAGGAGTTTCCACCACCCCAAATAGTTTTGACCTCAGGTTACAATGCCAGCTCAGACTATTTCAAAAAGGGTAAAATGCGTGATAAGCAAACACTTCATTAGGAAGGCTCGGTGTATGGAAGACTCTTCAAATTCCCAAGAAGATTTTTCAGCATATCCAAAGTGCGGTGCAGGAGTTCCAACCTGGGGGGGTTGGGGGACTGTCAGAGTCTCGCTGTCACATAAAAAAGAGCAGAGCCCACGGCCTCCGGATTTATCCTTTTGCCTAGTTGAGGTCATTTGAATACTCAGGGTTTCACCTGCAAATTGCAAAGGTCTTCCCATCCCCACTGCAGTATACAGACAGGTAAACCCAGGGTTGTGGTACATAATGGGGAGGATCCCAATTGAATAGCGATTCATTATTTCACTTGCACAAATTATTCGACGCCACAGCATTTAGACCACACCTCTGCAGCCAGTCTTCGTGGGGGAGGGCCGATTTTACATAAGGAATAAATTGAGAGGATGGCTCAGCCACGGTCAGTATTGACTAAATGAGGGTCATTTATCATACACACGCATCTGCACAGCACACTCAAACTATTTTCTGCGCCCTTCAACTTTTCCTTCTCCTGAAGGCCAGCTTCCTGCCCCATTAAATGTTTAACCCTTGGGTCCCTGGCCTGTTCTGGATTGACAACCCAAAGTTCTAATGCGGTAGCTCCCGCCTAACTCCCCCCACCCCTGCTCCCCACCCTTGAAGAGCTCCACGGAGAAAACTAATTATGTTTTTCTAAGTAGGCAGAGTACTTCTATTTAGCAGAAGCTGGGACCCCATGTTGACCTAACACTGAGCGTTTCAAGTAAACTGCCAGAAGCCCCATCAAATTGCTGAGAGTAATTTAGAGTATGAAATGTGTTAAATTATTCAAAGGGCTGAATAAGCATAAACAGGCGGTACAACAGGAGAGATATGCACACCCGGCAATGCCGGGCTGACATTTAATACATCATATTAGCACGCCTGTTAGTGCAAATCACCCACCTTGCGGCGCGCTGCCCCGCACAGGCACTGGCTGAGGCAGAGAGCGCTTCGTTACCCATCAAGGTTTGTGCTGTTTTCATTTTCAATAATATGCCTCAACTTCCACAGCTGCCTTCTGTTGTGTAGCATGCTATGTTTCTAACTCTCCTGAATAAATCAAGAAATATTCATCTTTGAATAATGAGGACGTGGTTGTATTTATCCGTTCAAAGGCAGTACACGGTCTAGCACAGTCTCTATTATCCAAAGGGGCTTGATCAAATTAAAAAAAGTAAGAAAAAAATCTCTACGCTTAAAAATCCTAAAAGAAAAATGTACAAGCACGAGGTTCCTAAATTTTGCATTGTCCAAAGTGGAGGAATGTGCAAATGAAATGAATTCTGTAAGGGGGTTTCCCGAGAAAGAAATTGGTGGCCTCGGTCAAAAAACTCAGAAAAGTTGTTTCCGTTTATTTAAAACTGACATGAGGAATTCACTCATTCATTCATTCAGCATACTTTTATTTAAGATCCACTAAATGCCAAGCCCTAGGTTTGAGATAGGGGTCCAACAAAGGATGGGATAGAGAAAGGTGAGTCTCATAAATGCATACAAAGTCCTTGAAATTGAAAAATGAGCTGTATGAAAGTGACAGAGCCCAGAGTAATTCCCAGGCAGTGCAGTAATCTCCTAATAGAGGAGCGTAGAGGGTTATATCAGAGCTTGGAGAAGACAGCAGCTCTCTGGGAGAGACAGGACAAGCTTCACTGAAGACTACAGACTGAGACTCTGGGTTCTGCCCCAGTCTTTGCCGCCACACCTCTCAGCCTGTAACTTGCAGCAGGCCCCACTACTCGAAGCCACTCAGAGCATGATCATGTTTTCAGCATCTTACCCCAGATGACATGCTCATTGCCCAGCCAACTCCTCTTCCTCCTCACCTTCTACTTTCTTCAGCGTTTTGTCATTCTTCTGCCATAGGTCTACTGCAGCAGCCATCCATACACCACAGACCTCAGGGCCACACAGGCCTTTGAGGAGGCCCTAGTGTTGGGCAGCCAGCAAGGCATGACTTACAGTGTTCTCCTCTGCGAGGCCTCAGCCCCCTACTGTAAGTCTCACTGCCCAGCTAGCATCAGAGAATATAAGGATCATCCCTCACACTCCGTTTAGGCCAGTTGTTCCCAGAACAGGAACCCTCCACGATTAATAAGCCTTGTTTGCTTCGCTCAAGTCTTTCTCAAATCCCTCCTAAGGGCCCTCGCAAAACCTCTCTCTGGGAACAGCAAACTCTCCAGAATCTCTTTGAACTGGTCTTTCAAACACTCTCGCTAGTATCTCAGATCCTCTTGAGCTCCACTAACATCCCCAAGCCCCAGCTGGTAATGTCCTACCAAGTCTGTGCCATCTTCCTGTACCATTCCCAAGTCCTCTGTATTGCTGTCATCTCCAGCTCCCTAGTGACTCCCCAAGTGCCTGAAGGCATCAGCTCCTAGCTCACCCTCCCTCTGCTTCGACTGTGCTATCATCTCGTACATCATGAGCACACAGGTAAGTCTCACCAAATGGTAGCCTCCCGGTTCCTAGACTGCCTCATCTCTAAAGACCTGGCCTCTTACTCCAACTTAACTTTCAACTTCCATGCCAAACCCTGTCATCACTAGAAATGGCTCTGTCTCTCAAAAATAAAGAATCTATGCATTTGATTTTTCAAGCATGAATTCTAACATTCAAGGTCATTTGCTGAAATACTCCTAGGAAATCAATTCTTAAACCACATTGAGATAACTAAACCATTGATCCAAGCACTTGGATACATTAATACCCTGCTTTTATTTTTTTTTTGCCATGGGAAAATCTTTTCATTGAGGTATAATTGGTGTACAAGAAACTGCACACATTTGAAGAGTGCAACTTGGTATGAATATTCATATCTAAGGTCTAGATATAGAATGGTTAGCTCCTGCAAGAGGTGTATGTCTGACTTTTTAAGAAACTGGATACTATTTCCCAATGTAGTGGTACCGTTTTACAATCCTGCCAGAAATACATAGATGTTTTGTTTTCTCTGTATGGTCTCCGACCCTTGGAAGAGTCACATTTTTTTTCATCGTGAGTGAAACCAACTTTCCTTTTGCCACTCTTCTTCACTGCACTTTAGAGACCAGGGCTTGTGATTACAAATATTCCCCCTCAATGACCATCAATTCCATTGTCCCTCTCTCCCTCCTTTACACTCACCAAGAAAAATGCAGAATATTTGATGCCTATATCTATTCACTGTCTTTGTGTCTAAACCAGTGTAGCCAGGAGGGTGTGCAGAAAAATCACTCTACAAAGTAGATTGTTGTCATTGTAAACTGATGAACTCCAGCCATAGAAAATGGTGATTCATGCTGAGCAGAATCTTTCATGTTTCTCTATTCTGTGGACTTTTCCACTTGTCATGATTGTACGTGGATCACACCTCTACCTTGTGGCGACACTTGCTGCTCTTCCACCCCATCCCACCTATTTTCAGCGGCTGATCCTGTTCCACAGGTCATCGTGTAAATGGAACTCATCACTAGATGGTGTCTTATCCCTCCACGGCAAATCCACCTGGGTCTCTCCATCCACTGTCTGTCTCCCCTCTGAGCTCTGGACTCTCCCTCATCACAGAATGTCATCAAGAACATTCCTTCTCCTGTTACGCTCTTTCTCTCTCCTGTCTCTCTATCTGAAACATTTTTGTCAGCCCACAAAGAGATACTGACATCTCTTATTCTTTAAAAAATACCCCTTTGATTCCAGGGACTCCTCAAGCTCCTATTTAATTTTTCTTCTTTCTCTTCTAAAAAAAATAGAAGCTTTTTGCAACTATTGCAGTAGCTAGTCCCATTTTTCTAGTTTTATGCACACTTTAATCCATTGATGTCCGTCTTCTACTCATGGGGCCACAGAATTTTTTCCTTATTAGTATCACTTATGAGCCCCAAATTACCAAACCAAATGGAGCCTTTTCTGTTGTCTTCTCACTGAAATTTAATGACACTTAAAATGATGACTGCTCCATGTTTCTTTTGACAGTCCCCTTTGATATCTGATTTTCCTCCCAGATCTCTGATTGATTTTTTTTATTTCCTTCCTGGGCTTTTCTTCCTCTGTTAAACCTCTATGTTAGTTTGGGACTTCAGAGTAAAACACCTTCATTTTCTTCTATACTCTGTTCTTAGTTGAGCTCACCCATTTCCAAATACGCAAGGATTATATGCATATCAGTTAAGTCCCAGGCTCACATACTATCCAGTTCAGCCTCCCCTGCCTCCCACCCACATCCAGTTGCCAATTACCTCTCTATTTGAGTGCCTGGCAGAGTCTGCTGTACAATGTGGCCAAACATGAACTCCTCACGTCCTCCTAAAACTTGTCCCCTACCTTATCTCTATGCCAGACTTCCTCATTTTTGTTGCTTCCACCAAATACTCAGGTGAGTAACGCAGGCGCCTGGGAGTCATTCTAGATGATCCCTTCCTCATTAGCATATGCCCCTCCTCCCAGCTACCTAGTGTATCAGAGAATTGTATCAATTCTACCCCATGCTGCATCTTCAGTCCTTCCATTCCTATGTCCCCTTCCATCATCATAGTACCAGCTGCCATTACTCCTTTCCTGGACTCCAGCAATAGCCTTTTTTTTTTTGCAGTTTTTGGCCGGGGCCAAGTTTGAACCCACCACCTCCATTATATGGGGCCGGCACCCTACTCCTTTGAGCCAGAAGCACCGCCCACAATCACCTCAAAATAGCTTCTTCCACAATGTCTAGATGATCTTCTAAAAATAGAAATCAGATCATGGCCTCAGACTGATTAAATCCATGCCACTCAGAATCAAATTCAGTCACCTTACAATTGGCCTGTGTACTAACTCTGGCTCTACCTATGTCTCTGACCACATGGTTTATGTTGTCACTCTGTTCCAGGCACAAAAGCCCTCTACTCTGTCACTCAAGCCAAGTTCTTTTCAATTTAGAGAAACAGAATAGTTTGTCCTCTCTTCAAAGGATTTGCATATCTGACTCCACCATGCCACACCAACAGGTTCCTTCGGTATATCCTCTTAGCAACCTGTTTATTTCCTGCACCGTACCTGTTAATCTACAATGCCTTGCTGATTGAATTATTTAATCAGTATTTTTTTTTTCTCCTTCACTACTCTATAGGGGACTTTGGTGGTTTTTCCCAAAATTGGACACTCACCAAATTACCCTTCCCTTGGATACTGTACACAGTGGAAAGAGTCTTGAATCTTTGTGTTTTGCCATAAACCTTTGCAGTAACACTTTCGCCATGCTTAAAATAAACCCCAACTTTCACTTGAGTAAATATTAAGCTAATAGATACCAACATGATGTGAGCGCCCAGTGACAAACTCTAGAGTTGTAGGTATTTTCATTGTTGTCTATAACCTATTAAAACAATTATTTTTCTACTTGCCTTGTTGGTTACTAACTATGCTGTGTCATAGAATAAGTTCTTTGCCCTCGTAAGTAATTCTGATCATCAAATAATTCATAGCAAATGTACATATACTTGACGTGCTTTTTCATAATCTTTGATGTTTTATTATGTCTGCTAATTATAATTATGCCCATCTTTACTTTCACTTACTTTGGTTCTGATAAGATTTTTGTTGTTGTTGTTGTTGTTGTTGCAGTTTGGCAAGGGCCAGGTTCAAAGCCACCACCCTCGGTTTATGGGGCCGGCACCCTACCCACTGAGCCACAGGCACCGCCCAGGTTCTGATCAGATTTGATAGAGTTAATAGGTTTTGTTTTGAAAGCATATCAATCCTATGCTAAGAATAACAAATATGCTATTAAAGACCTATTAAAATGCTATGAAAGGTCACTTGCATGACCTGGAACAAGTTCTAGAATCATCCCCAGTTGTGGGCAAAGTGTGTTGCTATTTCATGTGGGTATAGATTTTCTTGTTTCTATAAAACTGGGTAAGGTGAAAGCTAGTAAATAAACTTTCGATTCAGACTACCCAATTATCTAGAAAAGAATTGTTTCTTGGTTAATTAGATATTATGAAAATGGTCAGAAATTTTTAATGAACCTTCACAAACGTTCAAGTTTGACTTGAGAAAGAGCTTGTCTTAATGCGCGTAAAAATCAGTGCTTCTCTCTTCCGATTTCCCCTCTCTGTTGTATCTTTGCGTCTTCCTTCTTCCTTCCCAATCTCATCTCTCTCCTGTTCTGGACCTGGCAGAGACACATTCTTCTCTGCTCCTCACTCTGTCCCCCCTCTCTTCTGTAGCTCCTTCATTTCTGCCATGTCCCCTGCATGCTACTATGGTGGCTTGCTTACACTTTCTAGACAGTTAACCTCCTTATCCTGGATATTGGTTCATTATTATAATGCTTGGTTGCTCAAAAGTGTCATTAAGAAGTTTCTTTATTGAAATAATATCCCATGACTTACAGTATGTCTTTTTTGTAAAATATTTTGTAATATATTTCCATGTTAGCTAACTATGTGGCATGTAACAAACACAGAATTTCAACACATGAACCCAATCCCCTACAGTTGTTTTTGGCATTAAAATTAATTTTAAAGGATTGTATCATATATACATATAGCCAACAATAACACAACAAAATTATAATTTTTTTATCATAACTATATGTAATTTACTGGAATCTTGTGGAATTATATATTCACAGAAGTATTTTTGATTTGTTTAGTCCTTTGGGGTTACCCTTTTATTTTTGGTGTGCTAGAGGTTGGGCACTATCCTTGCTTGTTTTCCTCAAGTCCACAATGTGAGAATGATAACAGTATTTACAAAATAATTATTTATTTATTTTTCTCTCTTACAATGAAAATCTTTGAATACGAGGGTAGTCTTTCGGTTGCTTTCAGAATCATAAAATACGACATTATCTAAAAGTGAATACATACTAGTGTATAACTCACAGGGTTCACAGAAGGAGTGGGATCCTGACCCAAAGTTAAAGGTCAAATAATAGAGAGGTGGGAGGTGATGGGCAGGCAATTCAGGCAGAGCCAGTGCAGAAGGTGTGGAGGAAGCAAGAACCAGCTCCCCTGGAGACAGCTGCTTCGAAGTTCTAATGGAGGGGAGCGGGTGAGGGTCGAGGTGACAGGCTGAGAGAAGCCAAATTGGAAGGGTTGATGGACAGCCACTGTGGCACTTTGAGCAGCAAAATGGCATAACATGATCTGTGTTTTAGAAAAATGGCTTTGGCAGCAGTGTCTTCATGGCTTTGGATTAGAAGCCAGAGAAGCAGGGGGATGAGGGTTTTATCCGCAGCAGAGGCCAAGCAGAGGGAGGCAGGGGCTAGAGTTGAAAGCCATGTTGACTGAACATATCAAAATCAATGGATTTTGATAAACTGCACGTGCTACCTTTCAGTTAGAAATGCCCTCGTTACGCTCCATCTCTAGAAAGAAAAGATACTAAGGGTACACAGTATTGTGAAATCCAGCCGGAGGATGAATGACCCTGGCGGGGTGGGGAGCTGTGATTTCCCCACCCCCGCCCCACTTCCGCCACTATCTCTTTCAGCTGGAAATTTGTCTAATTTCTGAGCAATCTCAGATTCTACTGGGGCAGAGCTGGCAGACAATTCTCTGTTGCTCGACTGTTCGATTAAAATAACACCTTCCAAAATCCATACAGTGAATTGACAACATGGAAGTAGAAAGGAATACCCCGAGGGAAAGAGTGGAAACTCCTCTTACTGGACTTACTCAAGAAAGGAGCAGACAAATCCTTCTGAGTACCCCGCAGGGACCATCCCCGAGCAGAAAGAGGAGGGCACGAGGGACTTTTTGACGGAGAGTGATAGCCGCTGGAAAGAGGAATGCGGAGACGTTTCCTTTCTGAGGAAAGCTGACTATTAGCCATGCTGGCACCCACGTAGACATTGCCACCTTTCCAAAAATGTAGAAACACACCATCTGAGGATCAGACTCCTGCCTGGCTCACATTCGTGCAAATAAATACAGGGTCTGGGATTTCACTTCCTTCCCCAACTTTCTTTCCCACACATACCCACATGCAGGCATTTTGCAGGGATCACCCCCTCTAATGTTTGAAGGGGGGTGGGCACAGTGGATGTTCTGCTCACGTCTCTCTGACAGCAAGGTGACCATTGTGTCCCAGCTAAGAACCTGCCTCTTATCTCCCATGCTTGCTGTCCTCAAGGACCTCCTCTTCTCTGCCCCAAGTACAGAAGAGCCTCTTCACCCCATTCTCCCAAAGCACCTCCATTAATAGCCTCTCTGTGTGACCTTTTGGAGGGGGGCATCGGCCCAGATCACAACAGGAACCACAGAAAGTGTGAACATCTGCTGTCTCAAACTCCCTGCCCCAGGGAGCATCTCTCCGGCAGCCCCCCTCTTGGATGGCTACTGGCTGTTTTGTGGAAGGGGTCGCAGTCCCCGTCATGGGTCTTTTCCTTTCTCACTTCTCTTCTCTCTCTCCAGACCTTCTGAAATCCAGACCAAACTCCCAGGGAACAGACTTCACCTTACCATAACTTTACAGAACAGACAAATTTGGTCCTGGTGTTTAGAGCTCTCTGCACCTCCAGAGCTGGAAGGAAAGGAGTGAGAGCTAACAAAAGGTCCAACCAGAGATTTTCCCAAATAAAAAAGCACCCACTTTCCCTGGCACCTGGGAGGAATGCTATTCTTTCCACCAGAATGTCATGATCATTTTCTTCTACATTTAAAAAAATCAACTTGTTTAATTTTTGACTTTTAGATATCTACGGCCATTAAATTTAGTTTTTAAAAGTATTATCCTCACTTGATTTTAATTCTTTCTATTGATTCTTCCAAACCAGCCCTATGTGATAAATAGATAACAAACAAACCCTTCCCTGCTCAAACGATTGGGAAGGGCAACCTTTCTTCTGAACCATAACCCTCAAACTTCTTGCCCCCAGGACTCAAGATTTCTGTACCTTTACCATGTGTTTTTCATTCTCGGAAAGTTAAGGCATTGCTCATTCAAGTTTTTGACTATCCATCAAGTTCTTGAGAGGACAAGATACTCATTCATTCAGTGACACTCATTCATTCAATGACGCTCTTCCTGCCCACTCTGGGTGGAAAGGGGGTGTACATTTGCACCTGTCAAGGCCAGCTGCATGCCTTTTTCATTTTGCCTTCCCAAACACCTGCCAGAACCAACAGTAAATACTAATTTACTGTGGCTTTAAACCACTCACTATAAATATGTGGACTTTGGGAAAAGAACTCTAGATTTCCAAAAATTAAATGCACAAATAATTGAAGAAAATTTCTTGGAAAAAGTCGGTTTCTCAAAGGCCACGTTTCATCACCCAAATCAATCTGTTTCGAGCATATAAACTGGTAATTTAATTATGCCCAGACTATAAATTAGGCATCTGTGACTTGTACGCCAAATAATATTTTTATGACTTGAAGAAAATGATCTCAAAATCAAGTTGAAGTTTAGTGATTTGCAGAATCTGACTCATTATGAATTAGGGGGAAAAAATCACGTGTTGGTAGTTATAACCCTTCCAGGTTATAACAATTTGTCTGTTGGTTAAATGCAGTGTGAGACTTACATGGCAGTTTCTTTTAAGTCACTCTTTAATTTTAGCAATAAAAGAAATTGGAGTTTTGATCCAATATTTCTAGATATAAAAGTGCAATGTCTTCAGAAGTCATTTGATCATTTATTGTGTAGTGCATTTTTTTGGATTCCCTTTGATGTCTCAGGTTGATTCTTCAAACGGAAATTCAAATTAAATTTAAATGAGACAATCTGATTTCCCAGACCTGAGAGAGTCTTCACAAATATGAAAGAGGAAGCAGAGCAGCGGCTCAGTTGTTCAGCTGGAGGGTGTTTGGAGGAGGGGCTCGGGGACAGTTACATTTAGTAGGGGACAGCTCGAAGAGCTGAGTGCAAGGCCCCAGGGCACACTCGGTGAGAGCTGGAGTCTACACACCCAACAAGGACGCCACTGCCACACATATTACCACACGCTGCTGCTCCATAATCAGCTTCAATATTTGAGTCCTAAAAAAAAATCAACTTGTTTAATTCACTCTTTAAAAATACCAGGACCTGTTGCTTGTACACATGTATATTCTGGGCCTGGACAGTTGGCTTCCTAGCTGTGTTTTCTTAAGCAATCACTCGGTGAGGAATTAAAGATGGCTGAAAACTTTTTGCTGCATGGGGAATTTAAATCCTGATCCTTTGAATCTGGATCAAAAAGTGAAAGTGAGTTGTGATAGAAGCATGACTTCAGAGGCTTAATATAAAGAATTCTGTAACTTCTGCTTTGATATCTTGGAATACTCTTTCTGGGGAAAGTCAAATGGAAGAAATTCATCTTGCAAAGATGGCCATGCTGTGAGGAAGCCCAAGATAGCCATGTAGAAAAGCCATAAGAGAGGAAAAACCATCTTGGACACATGTCAAAAAGAGCCAAAGAACCCAAATAATGCCGGAAATAAGGCCCAGACACTAAATCCCAGGTCCCCCTCTTCAGCCATCTCTCCCTCTGCAAATCATTCCAGGGGAGGCCACAGTCATTGTGGTACAGAGCAAAGTCATCCTTGTTGGATCCCACACAAATATCTGATGCACAAAATCATGAACATGATAAAATATTTGTTGTTTTAGTCACTAAATTTGGGTTAGTTTCTTATGAAGTGATAGATAACCAGACCACTCTTAAATTCACTGGGCTTCAGTTCCCTCTCCTCAAAAAGTGAAAATGACAACTACCACAGCAGGCATGTGTAGCTACGCATGTCCTTTTTCTCCAGTTTCCTAAACATTTTTTGCCTAAAGACTGTATTTTCCATACTCCTTTATAGTTAAGAGGGAATATGAGATTATGTTCTGGTGAAAGAGAAAGAAGAAAGAGAAAGCCATATATCACACAGCTGGGAAACACTCTTAAAGGGAGAAGAAATAACTTTTATATTTTCCCAATTCTTCTGCTTAGACTATTCATGTGAGGGCTGGAGCTCAAGCAGCCATCCTGAGCCAGGGGGTAGTATACTGAGGATTGTGGAACATCAGAATAGAAGGACGTCTGTGAAACGACTGTATTGACTGCCCTTCTGAATTCTGTTACACAAGTAAAAAATAAACTATTATCTTATTCCAGCCACTGATTTTTTCCTGGGAGGAGAGAGATTAGAACGCTAACAGATATACCTACCTTACAGGGTTGGTGAGAGGGTCAAATGTAAAACTTATGGAAAAATACTCCATCTTATAATCATCAAATGACATTGTCCTCCTTTTCTTCCTCCCATGTCCGTCACTATACTAGCACATATGACAGTGAATTCCAATTTAATCCAGTTGAATCTTCTGCAAATTAAAATGCAAACAAGATGGGAAAGGGTGCAAGCTAGGAATGAGTGGTCTTGGATCAACTCAAGTAAAGGAGAAGTAAATACATCTTTGAATAGCTTATCCTCAAAATGCCCATAATCAGAGAAGGGAGTTTATTTACAAGAAAGTTAAGCAACTATGGGGAAAACGAGAATGTTTCATCACATTGGTGCCTCCAGCTAGAGGTTCTAGCTGTAGAATGTCCTTTCCCTGTGGGAGGTGAGACAACATTGAGGACGTTGCACCAGGTCAGGAATTTTGTGTTTTTCATGACATTCGATTCTCATAGCAAGAAAGCAAATAAGATTATGAGCCCCACTTGCTGATAAGGAAATGAGAGGCTCAGACAAGTCAGTTAAGTCACATGAAACAACAGAGATGACACAGATGTGGCCGCAAGCCGGATATGCAGGACTCTTAAACCCGTGTGATTTCCCTTAAGCCCTATTCTTGGAAATGCCTTCTGGAAGAGCAGGCCAGAGCAGCCGAAACAGAAGCATTAATTGTACGTCCACCCTACAGGATGGAGTCGGATCTGCAGGTGCCTGAAAACCACTCAGAAGTCTCTGCACCACCTGTCATCATCTGTATACATTACAGGAGGTGTAGCTGACAGTGGGAGTTCAGAGAATGTTCAGATGAGAAAGGAAGCCGGTGGAACACTCCATCATTGGGCCAGCTCATGGGCAGGGAGAAGGAAGGAATGGGCGGGGTAGTCTACCATTTCAGAGGGATAATTAGGCAAGAGGTGGTTTAACCATAGGTACCGTCAGTCCAGCGTCCCACCTTCCTGGATAGAAGAGACCAGTGTCCTCTCTTCACATGTGGAGGGAACAGCGACCGATGGCCGATGCATCAACCATCCCAGTGGCAACAAATGCTCTGCTACCTCTGCTTTAGTTGAAGACTATTCTTAGATCCACGAGGCGAAGCCCTCAGGGAGGAAGGATTTCATTGGTTAACTGAACCTTTGAAACATTTCTCAAAGCCTTCCTCTCTTCTCTCATCTCATATTGTCACTTCTCAGCGCACATCGTCTCTCACCTGGACTCTGCATAGCTGGGACCTGGGAACTGGTTTTTAATCCTGCCTTCAGCCTCACCCTCTAACTCTAACCAGACCTCTCTTGTGCTCCCCTCAACCCCAGCTCTCAGGACAGCTGAATGGCAGCATGACACTTTAGGACCTGTGTCAGCTTCTTACTGATCCTGCTTCTCCCTGAATCCCACTCTGTCCCCATCAACAAGGCTATTCCGTGGTCGCTGAGGATGGGGGTGGTTATAATGGCCCATCTCTTTGCAGGATACTTCCTCGACCCCCTACACATTCCGACTCCTCTGTCCAGTCCTTGCTGACTTCTAGCAGAGTTTTTACCACTTCCTTCTGCACGTCCTTCATCAGAGCACGTACTGCTTTGTGTTGGTTGTATAGATGTGTCTGGGCCCCTTTGTTTCCCCCATCCCAGACTTGTTGGCTTTGAAGTATCAATGTCTAGCACAGTGTTGGAATATAGTAGGTGTTCAGTAAATTTTGTTCAATAAGCAAGTGAAATTGAAAGTACTCGGGCTGCTGGATAAAATGTGTCCATCACTTTGGGGATTCATGGCCAATGTGCTCACTTCCAGTAATTGCGATCTATTTACTAATAGTTGGGAATAAATACATATTATATCATTTCTCTAAACAACGTAGCTAAATCAGGTCAGCTTAATGCAATCTAGAAATGACAAATTTGCAAAGCACCTCTATCTATAAAACTAATTTGAGACAACCACTGGCATAAACTTAATGAAGTTTGAGAACAAAAAGAACTTCAAAGTGGCCTGGTTTCCCCATGGGGGAAGTTTCGGAATTGCACGCAATGATCTTTATTTTCTTTTAAGTGATGAATTTGAGCATCCTGACAATTGCAGGGAAAAATGTGAGAAAGAGGCGGGAACCACATGAGAAAGGATCGGGTTCATATGAATGCCAGCTATGATGAAGCTAGCTCCTTCTTGCCTCCAGAAGAAATGTTATCTCCATGATAACTTGAATCCTCAGCAACATCTAAATTATAAGGCTGCCATCCACTAGAATATAGGAGAAAAAATAAACGTATTTTCATTCATTTATAATTGCACCAATATTAAAATACATGCTCCCTTTCTATTATAGCCAGTATGACAAAGGAAAACACAGTCATGCATCACTCTTTGAGAGATACATTCTGAGAATCCATCCTTAGGCGATTTTTTCACTGTGCTGACATCATAAAGTGCACTTACACACCCAGAAGGTGTGGGCTACTGCACACCAAAGCTATGTGGTATATCCTACAACTCCAAGGTTACAATCTTGTACAGCTTGTTACCATACTGAGTACTGCAGGAAATTGTAACACAACTGTAATAATTTGTGTGTCTAAACACAAAAAGGTGCAGTAAGACAATATTATAATCTTACAGGATCCACCCTGTATGTATTGTTTGTACTGCTGCAGTATACACTATTCTATTTAAAAGATTCCTTAGAATATAAAAAATATATAAGATGCAACAGAGACAATTTCAATTTTTCCTTTATTATACAGACTACTAAAAATTCCAGAGGGAAACTTCTCCAAATATCATGAGAGTTTATTGCTGTTAACTTAAATCTCTAGGCAATGTATACATGGTTCTATATATAGCTTCCAGGAAAAAAAAAATAAAACAATCTCATCTTGAAATAAATCACATAACTAATGGCAGAATTTTAACTAAATTACTTGAACTGTAGGGTTTTAGATTAACCCTGTCAGTCTCTTCAACATCGAACTGAAAATGTTGCTGTGTTCCTAGGAAGAGTCCTGTTGCTGTCTGTACTGAACCCTGTCTCTTCCAACACACGGCTCTACCCCAGTGATACCTGTGAGATGTGAACTGTCATTTACAGACAAAGAAATGGCAGTGCTGAAGGAATAAGTACTGTGCATCATTTCCACACCACTAATTTGAGGAGGGCATTGTGCCAGGGAAGACACTGCTGTGGGCACCAGGCACAGGGGTCCTTGCCCTTGTGGAGATTTTCCCTTAGTAGATAGCAGACACCAGTAATTTATAGTTACCCTCTTCTTCTCCTAGGAAAGAGGTGCCTTTGCCATCCTCAGCACAGCATCACTGCGGACCTATCAGAGATGGTTCTATTTGCTGTCCCCAGAGCACACCATGAGCCGGGAAGGTTAGAGAGTTTAGAGGCCAGAGTAACAAAGGTAAAATTAAAATGGGATGTGATAGAATGCCCCCCTCAGCAGTGGTGTGTTCATATAAAGGAAAGACAAAACCAACAACAACAAGATCCTTAGCCCAGAATTATACTAGAAAATATAGCACAGTAGTTCCACCTGCTCTGACTGCTAAAATTCTAGAGTTCCTTCAAGCCCTATACCCCAGACCAATGTCACCTCCCTCAGGAAGCCTTCCTGGATTTTTCAGCCAGTTGATCATGTATCTTCTGTGATCCTGAGATACTCTTCCCACCATATGTTTTTCATAGATGATTCAATGTCAAGTTAGTTGGATGCAGAGTACCTGTATGAGTGCTCTCATATCCAAACCTGACCTAGGACACGGCAGCTGTTGCTACCAATACTCTTACTGCCATGTAAGTCTTCTCAATATTCTAAGCTATCTAGAATAGGGACAGGAATGCAGGCGTTCTCTGCAACACATGGTTGGGTAGATCCTCCCCAGTTCAGGGGCTGGTGTGCGAAGCTTGGAAGGCCTGTTTCTCCATGGTATCGCTCTTCTCCGTGTTGCTATACTTGTCCTTCCATCCTCCTAGGCACAGCCACCACCTCTGCTCAGTAGTCACTGGGCACTGCGGACCTGGTGGAGCACGCTGACCCCCTCACTCCCTGTGTTCAACACTCAGAACCTTCATGAAGGGAAGGATGATAAATGTCCTTGTTCTCCAAGTCACCACTTTCTTCTTCATTGCCACTAACCATTTTCTCTTCCTACCTTTTGTAAGGTTTTTTATCATTCAACATAGAGTCCTTCCAAGTTAGCCTGCTAGCTCTAAGGGAGCTTCTTGTGGCATCAACCCTTCTCTAGCAGGGACAAGTCAATTGCTTACTGGACTGTGTGCATTAGGCCTTTGAGAGTAAAAGCAAAACCTTCATGAGAATAGATACTTTTCTCTGTTCACTGCCATCATAGTGTTTGACATAACAGCAGATGCTCAATAGACATTTGTTGGATGGGTGGATGGGTGGATGGATGAGTGGAGGGATGGATGGATGGGTAGATGGATAAGTAGAGGGATGGATGGGTGGGTGTATGGATGAGTAGAGGAATATATGGGTAGGTGAATGGATGAGTAGATGGACAGATGGACAGGTGGATGGATGAGTGGAGGGATGGACGGGTGGGTAGATGGATGAGTAGAGTGATGGATGGGTGGATGGACAAGTGGAGAGATGGGTGGGTAGGTGGATGGATGAGTAGATGGATGGATGGATGGATAGACAAGTGGACGGATGGATAGATGGACGTATGGATGTGTGGATGGATGAGTGGAGGGATGGATGGATGGGTGGATGGATGAATGGGTGGATGGATGAGTGGAGGGATGGATGGGTGGAGGGACGGATAGGTGGGTGGATGGACAAGTGGAGGGACAGATAGGTGGGTGGATGGACAAGTGGAGGGATATATGGGTGAGTAGAGAGGATGGATAGGTGGATGGATGAGTAGCGATATGGATGGATAGGTGATGGATGGATGGTTAGAGGGATGGATGGATGGGTGGATGGATGAGTGGAGGGATGGATGGATGGGTGGATGGATGAGTAGAGAGATGGATGGATAGGTGATGGATGGATGGTTAGAGGGTTGGATGGGTGGGTGGATAGATGAGTATAGAGAAGGATGAATGGGTGGAGGGATGACTGGAGGGATGGGTGGATGGGTGGATGGATGAGTGGAGGGATGGATGGATGGGTGGATGGATGACTGGAGGGATGGGTGGATGGGTGGATGGATGAGTGGAGGGATGGATAGATGGGTGGATGGATGGGTAGAGGGATAGATGGGTGGGTGGGTGGACAAGTAGAGGGATGTATGGCTGGGTGGATGGATGAGTAGAGAGAAGGATGGATAGGTGGATTGATGAGTGGAGAGATGGATGGATGGGTAGATGGATAGATGGGTGGGTGGGTGGATGGATAAGTGGAAGGATGGATGAGTGGGTGGATGGATGGGTGAGTGGTTGAATGAATAGAGGGATGAAAGGGGAATGGGTGGGGGGATGGATGAGTAGAGGGACTGAGATGGATGAGTCTATGCTCCCTCTAGAGGTATGATGGAATGTATACATACACTGTCTACTCCTACCTGCAACATATGTGGATTAAAGTAATCCAAAACATCTGAGATTTGTTCAGAATTCACTGTCACTTTCATGCCTTCAACCCCTAAATTCCATTCCTGCTCCAGAAGGCCAATTCCATTTTGAAATCTTTTTCCAAGTTCTCTTCTATGCCTAGTCTTCCTGTTCCCTGTTTAGCTCCTTTCCCGGGATATCTAGAGGTGCTCTAGTAGTGGACACCCTTTTAAATAGCAATATCACAGCATCTGCATCTTAGATAAACACTGTCCCTACTAAACCACTCCAGGGACTAAACTAATCATTGCCAAACACCCGTAAGACTACGATCCCGTTAAAATTAGTATTCTACTCGTTGTCAGCAATTCAGGAGGGTAGAGGGTAAATTACAAAGAAGGAGGTTCCATTTAAGAAGTTGAAAATAAAGCTGCCTTCCAAGAGTGAAACTAATTAAATCAACACATGATAGGAGATGACAGAAATGACTTTGAGGCTCAGGGGAAAGTCACTTCACCATAGCCTGGTTAGTAATATTAACACATCCAAAAGAAAGAATGTGTCAGCAGAGGGAGGTACCAAATGGAAAGTGGAGGGGAGGGGAGAAATGCACGCGTCTGCATCCAATAGTGTCCAACAGCAATTCTAATATGGAAGTCTCAGGCTCGCTATGTGTCAGCTCTGATACTTGTATTGGTGTATTGCAGTGCTCCTCAGACCCCATAAGCATCAGAATACTTGGCAGGGCTTCTAACAGTACAGTTTGCTGGGCCTCATCCCCGAGCACTGATGCAGGTCTGGGGTGAGCCTGAGACCTTACATTTCTAATACGCCCCCAGGTGATACTGAGCTGCTGGCCCAGGGATAGCACTTTGAAAAACACTGGTTTAGATGATGTTTCATCATCATTTCAACAAAGTGCACAGAATCAGTCCCATTTCATTTAGCTATTAGAGAGTTAGCAATTATAGTGGGGACTGACTCTGAGTAAAATAACTGACATAAATCAAACTCAAACATGGTTATTAGCTGCATCAAATGTAAAGTACCAATAGGTTTGGGATGTTAATTTCAACCCCCGTAAGGCTAACTATTTCACCTGGAGCACTGAGCCTATTGCTGTGATTGTTGCAACTGAGGAAGCAGTGAACTCTAGATCTAGGCAGACAAATTATTTAGTTCTTTCCAGCACAAATGGCAGAAAGAGTAGTTCAAAAATTTGTACACTAATTAGTTATGCTTTTGCCACAAAAATACTCTACCTAAGATATTAATAGCATTTACTGTTTAATAATAATTTTTTTGTTTACTGGCAATCAAGGGATTTTGATTGCCATAGTACTATCTAACACCTATGTTGCAGGCACTGTTCAAACATGCTGGCAGCTACTAACTTACTCAACCCTTTTCACAACCTCATCTCCATTTTGCAGGTAAGGAAAATGAAGCTCAGAGAGGTTAAGTGACTTGTCCCAGGTCTCAGAGTTCCTAAGTGGCAGAGCGAGAACCCCGTGTAAGCCAGCCTGACTCAGGCATCGATACTCCTAATGACCCCACTCTGTGGTTATGTGATTATTCAGTAAAGTGTAGCAAATGCCTGCAAACACCAATTATTCATTAGGTATTAATTTTTTTTTCTTATTTTAAATTTCAGGTTAATGGGAAGGTACAAACAACTAGGTTGCAATGTTTGCCTGTGTTAGGTAGAGTCCCTCTTGTATATGTATTAAATTTTGATTAAGAATTGTTAAGAAAGCTTACACTTGAAGAGAGCATTTTACAAAACAAAGTATAAATTTTTCTTCTTCATATTAAGCATTCTCTGTTATCAGTTGCTCTTTAATATCACTTTGATGTCTTTATCTGCTTAACGTCTTTGCATTTTTACAGAGAAAATGTTAACTTTAACTAAATAATTCCTCTACCAACTGAAATCTATCCTTCTCCATAAAAATAATTTGTCATATTATTATAATAAAACAAATGTTTATCATATTGTCTTTCTTCGGCCATTAGGTTAAATACTTGATTAATCCTCCTCATAGCCCAAGGAGTTAGATGCAATTTATTTGTAGCCTATTGATAGGAAATCAGAGGGACTTAGAGTTTAGAAACATTTGGCTAAGGTCAGATAAGTGACAGAGCTAAGAGCTGAAGCGATCTTCTCTTCTGCCTTGTACATGCGAACCTCCAACCATTACTCAATAGGAGAATCGCCCACGGAGACTTCAGAGAGAGGAATACCGGTGGCAGAGTGGAGTCCTGGAGGAGACACGGGGCGATAGTTCTGCTTCACCCCTGCCTGCTTCTGGGCCCTCTCTGACCTGGAGCACAATGTGACTTTCTCTGGAATTTTCCTATAGCCTCTGCTCAATGAGCCTACATGACTTCTAAGGCATATCCCAAATCCAAAGCATATGTCGTCCCTCCTGGGTTTTTAATCACTCACTCCATCTCCCATTGTCTTGGCTTCCCTTCCCACCTCACCCATACAGAACACCTCCAGTGATGGTTAATTTTGTATGTCCACTTGACTGGACTCAGGGATGTGCAGATAGCTGATAAAACATTATTTCTGGGTATGTCTCTGAGGACATTTCTGAAGCAGATCAGTGTTTGAATTGGTGAACGGAGTCAAAAAGACAGCCCTCCCCATCATGGGTGAGTGTCTTCCGGTCCACTGAGAGCCGGAATAGAACAGAGAGGTAGAAGAAAGGCAAATGTGAGCCCTTGGCTTGGGCCGAGACATCCACCTTCTCCTGTCCTCAGACATCAGTGCTCGGCTGTCCAGCCTTTAGTCTCAGACCGTGATTTATACCATCTTCCCCCAGTTCTCAGGCCCTTGGACTTGAACTAAATTATACCACCAACTTTTCTTGTTATCCAGCTTGCAGATGGCCGATCGTGGGACTTCTTGATTTCCATAACCCTGTGAGCTAATTTTTATAATAAATCTCCTTCTATGTATCTATATATCTATGTGTCTAGGTATCGAGGTATCTATGTATCCTCTCTCTCTCTCTTCCTCTCTCTCTCTTCCTCTCTTCCTCTCTCTCTTTCTCTCCCTACTTTGCTATCTACCTATGTACTATCTCCTGTTGGTTCTGTTTCTCTATAGAACCCTACCTAATACACCTTCCCCCTGGGCTGTCCCTAACTTTTCTTTCATCTTCCAGTTTCCAAAACACAGACACTTCCTCACCCCTCTTTCCAGCACATTAGGGCATGTAATTTTGCAATGATTCAAAAGTGGCTTTGCATTTTCTCCCCTCCTTTTCTTCTACACGCCTTTTCTTCCTAACTTTTTAGGAAATTCCTCTATGAGTGGAACCTAGCCTTTTTCTTATTTTTTACCTGAAAGGTCTTAATGAAGGTATCAATCAATCAAATTGTAAAGTTTGTAAGGAAAAGCTACCATGTAGAGTTCACTGCATCCCCTACATGAGATGACTCCCCATTTCTGCACTGATGTTTGTTAACAGGTTCTGGTTTTTATAAACAACCTGGACGAGGGACACTACCAGTCTCTGTCTCACACAGGAAGCTTCTGGAAACAGGTGTCCCAGCCAGCTACCTAAGATTCTCAATACAAGGTCTTTGAAGAATTTGCACCGCCATTTGGAAGGTCTGAATTGGAAATGCTTGTGTCACCTTTTTTCTAACTGCTCTTTCCCTCTGGGTGAAGGTCAACATGAATACAGGATGGGGGTGGTGAGGAGCGAGGAAAAAGGAGGTTTCATATCAACATTCAGATTTGATGAGCATTATGTGTGGCAGGATCCAGGAGGTGGACAGTCCACCAGCTGTGGTTTGTGAGTCCAGAGGAAACAGCTGTTTTGCGATTATGGGAACAAAGGAAGTTTCAGGCCGGAAGGAGGGCAGGAAACCACTTCAGCTCTTCTGAGTTTCTGCTATAGTTCTTCCTCGTACCAGAGTTTTCACATGCTATTCTCTGAGACAAATTAATGTGAGAAAAATGAAATAGAACCATGAACAAAACAGTTTTATGTGCTTGTCCTTTGGCTTGGTTTAAACCAGTGGTTACTGTTTTTGCGAGTTTAACTCACAGCCCTGTTGCTGCCTGGTGGAACTGCCCTGGTAGCAGGCCATGAAAGATTTCAAAAACAGCTCTTTGCTGTGGGAATGAAAATTTTGTTCACTAAAGACACTGCATTTTAAACTCTCTGCCTCCCTCTCCATGCAGCTTTAGGCTTCTCCCACACAAACGAGTCTCCCTCACTTTTCCTTTCTCTTCCCTCTGTCTCCCTACATCAAAAAGAACTCTTTTAAAATATCAAGTAATGAAAGCCCTTCCTGGCTGAACTCACCCATGGAGAGGAATTCTCTAGACAAGAAAAGATGGCTCCATCAAATCCCGAATCTGTTTTTTTTGAAAAGTCCAACATATTTTTTTTTTGAGATTTTTTTATCAGTAAGTCAACTAATTTTGTTCTTGACACAATACACGTGCGGTTGTTTTTTTTTTTTCTTCAGTGAGTTTATGTTTTCAAGCTACATTTGGGTGAAAATTCCTTTTGACCAGAACAAGTCAGACCCAGACTAAACATCTGCACGTATTTAACGTTCTTCCTCATATTCAATTACAATTTGTGTTGCCAGATAAATAGAATGAGAAATCAGGACTAGGGAGGTGAGAAGAAATGATGGTAAGAGAAAAAGGGAGGTATCCTTTTTTTTTTCTTAATTGCCTCACTGTTATTTGGAGGAACAAAAAAAAAAAAAGGACACCTACAACACCCTCAAGTCCATGTCTGCTAATCCGGCTGTGATGTGTTTGACTTTAATTTGTGCAACCAGCCCCCCTCTCCGGCCTAGTGCAGATGCCATGTCCTTTTAACATCAGCAGCCGCTGGCCTCATTCTCATCCCCTGAAACATGTTCCCTGGAAGTATCTCGTAACCAGCCAGGATGAGGGAGCAACCGCAAATGCAAAGTCCACTGCGCTGCGGATGAAATATTTAGGCAATTTTATTTTCAACGCGGTGTTTTCGTTTTCCTCGATTTGGGGTTACATGTAAAGGAGGTTATGTTTAAGAAATAACCATGGAGAAAAGCAATGGTAGGAGTAAAAGCTTTCATTTCAGGAGCAATTTTATACCTGTCTCCTGGACGTGAGCATAACAGTGTGCAATTTCCTTTCCCTTTGGGAAAAAAATAATGGTTAGAAAACTATTTCCTTCAGTATCTTTGTGCCCAGGAACCTGGATAGACATTCTCATTAATTTCTCAACTGTAGTCAGAAGGATGATCAGCATAAGAGGCTTGTTTTGAAGCTGTCCAGAACAGAACCCCAGAATAGAGAGGTTCATTTTGATTTCCTGGTGGTGATCAGAATTCAACAACCCACACATTACAACAGGTGCAGTTGACTCTGTTCTTCTCTCTGATGAAGTGCCATTTCTTGGAAGGCCAAGGGGAACTATAGTTAGCCAATGATTGATAATTCTGAAGTTATCTCAGGTTTGTAGACTTTGCTGCTTTGTTTCCCATATGAGACTGGGAATGAAAACCCCAAGAAATGCAGAACCATATGGATTTTTGTTTTGTTTTGTTTTGTTTTGTTTTGTTTTTTAATTGTCTTTATTATTAAATCATAGCTGTGTACAATAGTGCAATCAAGGGGTACAATGTGCTGGTTTCATATACAATCTGAACTATTTTCATCAAACCGATTAACATAGCCTTCCTGGCATTTTCTCAGTTATTATATGAAG